>JAZHYW010003807.1:0-32425 GCA_037355805.1 Ixodes ricinus | reverse complement strand
CCTCTCCACCAGCAAGAGCTGATCTTGAGGGAGGGAGCTGGACAGCAGTGTCTCCCACTGCTCGCTGGTAGGGGAAGGAAAAGGGGGTGACATGTCTGGGTTGTTGTCGCACTCCCATATGATGTGTTTCAGGGTGCCGGGTTTTTGCAGAATTGACATTGGGCGTCGAATTGTGTGGGGAATAGCAGGTGCATCCTAATTGGGTGGGGAAATGTGTTGGTCTGTAGTAATCTGAGTGTGGTTTCCTGACTTCTCGTGAGGGAAGGGTGTGGTGCGGGTAATGTTCTTCTGTTGAGCCTGTAATGCTGTGTAATTTCTTGGTAGGTCGTGAGGGGTGTGGGTTCCAGTGTCTCCTCCGTGGCCTGGTGGGCGAGGTCTCGGGCCGTGAGATGGGCGTGTTCGTTGCCTCTCATGGAGGAGTGGGCTGGGGTCCACACAATGTCGACCTGCCTGTCCGGTGCCTTGTTTTCTAGGATACGTAGCGTGACAGGTGCCACCCAGCCCGACTGGAAGCTACGGCATGCCTCTTGCGAATCCGTGATTATTGTGGAAGTTTTGGTTTGTGTGAGGGCGAGGGCGATGGCAAGCTCTTCTGTTTCTTTAGCCGTTCCCCGTGGGACGGAGGCACTGGTCAGGTACTTGTGCCCGTCTGTCACCACGGCCACCATGGCTCGTTTGCCGTTGTAGTTGGCTGCGTCGGTATACGTCGTCGTGGGTATTCGGGAGTATGTCTTATTTAGTGCTCTTGCTCTTGCTGCTCTGCGGCCCTGATGGTGGTTCGGGTGCATGTTTCGAGGGATTGGGTAAACAAATATGTGTTGGCGCCACGATTCCGGGAGTGCCAGCGGCAGGGTCTGGTCCCGTGGAACCAGCTTGAGCTTAATCAGCACGTTGCGGCCGGTTTGAGTGTGAGCGAGTCGTGTCCTTTGACTTGACAAGTGGCCCTCAATGAGTTCCCCCACGGTGTTATGTAGCCCCATACGAAGTAGCTTGTCCGTAGATGCGTTCACGGGTAATCCGATTGCCTGTTTCAGCGTCTTGCGTATGAGCACGTCGAGCTTGTCTTGTTCCGCTTTACTCAGGGTGACGTAGGGAGCAGCGTAAGTTATGCGCGAGAGGACGAAGGCTTGAATTAACCTGACCGTATCGCTCTCTCTCATGCCTCTGTGTCGGTTCGTGACTCTGCGTATCATATGCATGACTTGCTCAGAGGTCTTACTGAGCTGTTGCACCATTGCGTCGTTCTTGCCGTCCGCTTGAATTATCAAGCCCAAGATCCTGAGGGACTTGCTTGGTTTGATGTCGTGCCCTTCGAGAGTGACGTGGATGTTGTCGTCGTCCTTCTTTGTTCGCCGTTTCCTCACCACGAGAAGCTCGGACTTCTGTGGCGAGCAGGATAGTCCGCAGCTTTTTGCGTATTGATTCACCGTCTCGGCGGCGAGCTGGAGCGTGTCCTGCAAGCCTCCGAGGGAGTCGGTGCCCGTCCAAAGGGTCACATCGTCCGCGTACAGGGCATGGCTTAAGTTCGGTATTCGTCCCAACTGCTCAGGGAGGCCCAGGAGCGCGATGTTGAATAACAGGGGGAGAGGACCGAACCTTGGGGAGTTCCTTTGCATCCCAAGTTGATGGGTGCTTTGGAGGTGATGTCCCCGATCTTAAGTATGGCTGTGCGGTTAGAGAGGAAGTCACCTATGTAGTTATATGTCCTTTCCCCACAGCCTGTGTTGACTAAGTTTCGGAGGATCGCCTCGTGTGCCACGTTGTCGAACGCTCCCTTCAAATCTAGAGCGAGGATGGCTCTCGGGGAGTTACGTGTGGCTGGGACAAGGATGTCCTCCTTGAGTTGAATGAGCACGTCCTGGGTACCGAGGTGTTTCCTGAATCCAAACATCGTGTCCGGCATTTGTTGCGTTGCATCGAGGTGGTTCTGAAGTCTCTTCAGTATGATTCTCTCCATGATTTTGCCGATACAGGATGTAAGAGAGATTGGTCTTAGGTTTTCAATATGTGGCGATTTGCCGGGCTTTGGGATGAAGTGTACCTCCGCCATCTTCCATTGGTCAGGGATTTTGCCTGTCGTCCAGAAGCTGTTAAAGTGGCTGAGCAGGGTGTCCATGGTGCGGTCGTCTAAGTTGAAAAGGAGCTTATTTGTGATTTTGTCTGGACCCGGGGCACTGTTCCGCTTACTATCCGCTATTGCCTCTCGTAGCTCGTACAGTTGGATATCTTTGTCTAGTTCTTGATTGGGCGTTCCGTCATACGAAGGGGAGGAATAGACTCCCCCGTCGGGAGGTACTTCTTTGCCAGGTCCTTCAGGAGTTCTTCGCTGCTACCCGCGTAGGCATTGAGTGTTCGCGTCATGCTTCTGTGAGACTCTCCTCTACTTTTCAGGGGGTCGATTAAGTGCCGAAGCAGATGCCATGTTTTCTTTGTGGTCAGGGTGCCTTGTAGGCCGTCGCATTCTTGTAGCCAATTCTCCTTGCATAGCGCAGCGGCGTATTCAGCAGCCTGTTGGTTTATGAGAGCTATGCGCTTCTTGAGCTTTCTGTTGTGTCTTTGCCGTTTCCATCTTCTTGTGAGGCTGTGTCGTGCTTCCCAAAGATGAAGGAGTTTAGGATCTACATACGGCGTTCTGTATGAGGTGGCAATAGTCTGAGTGTGCGTTTCGGAATCTTTTAAGGCCTCTTGGATCAGTTCTTCGTAGGAGAGATTTTGATCGAGGTCTTGCGAGTTTCTCTCCTTGCGGAAGTTATCCCAGTTGGTTATGCGGGCTGAACCGATGTGGGCCTTGTAGCTTTTGTCCTTAATTAAAATATGGATTATGTCATGGTCCGATCCTAGGTTATCCTGTGTATTAGTCCAGGTAATGTCCAGAGTTCCTGCCAATAAAGTAAGGTCGGGGCTCGTGTCTCTGGATACGCTGGTGCCCGTTCGGGTAGGCGTTTGGGGGTCATTGAGCAGGGTTAGATGGTCCTGTTCGATGGATTCGACTATTGCTTTTCCTTTTTTGGAGTTGTGAGTGTATCCCCATAGTCGGTGTGGGGCGTTAAAGTCCCCCACGATTAGAAGGGGTGAGTCCTTGGCTATTAATAAGGCTTCCTGAATAACTTCTCGTATTCCTGGTTGCTTGCGCGATGGCCGGCAATACATATTGAGTATGAACAGATTAGATTTCTTCTTCGTTGACTTCGAGATAATTTCTACGAGCGTGTGCTCGCAGTCCTTCTGCGTCGTGAGATGTTGCATTGCCGCAATGCAACCTTTTATGAGAATGGCTGTGGATTTTTCTGTTGGGTCAGCATAGGTGATGTATCCTGGCAGATGAGGGCTTCTATTTGTTTCTTGTAAGGCAACTATTTCTGGCTGAGGGTCTAGGGAGGAGACGTATTGCTGGAGTGCTCCCTGCTTGTCTTTTATACCTCGGCAGTTCCACTGGAGAGCCGCCGTACCGTTCGTGTTATTGTTTGGGCGAGTCGTCATATTGCTTGGTGGGGTCCTTGCTTTCCACCAGGGATTCTCGTTCGTATGGGGTGGGTCTGCGGCTACTGCGTGGGTTTACTGTTTCAAGGCGTTCGATGCGGATGGTGTGGCGCTCTATTTCTTGCTTAAGGAACTGTACATCTTGCTTTAGGTCGCGCATATCTTGCTTTAGGGGCTGTACATCTTGGTGTAATGTCTGTATATCTTGTCGTAGGGCATTGTATTGTGCATCCAGGCGTGTTGTAAGCGGCTCCACTATGGATGTTACGGTTGCCTGAAACCACTGGGGTTGAGCGACTTGTGAGGCATCTGGCGTATGGACCTCGCTCGTCGCGGGAGCCTGGGGTGTTGTTTTTTGTGCGTCGTTATTTGGGGATGGTGGTGGTGGAACCACGTCCATTTGTGTTTGCTCCCTCTCTGGGCGGTTTGGTTTCTTGCGTTTGTCTGTAGTGTTCCTCATCTGGGCTTTTTCTATTGCTTCTAGTCTAGCATGGAGTACTGCTATTTGTGCTTTGAGTTGTGTGCATTCCGGACACGGTACGGGTACGGATGAGGGTGTGGGTTGGGCTGGTGCTGGGGGTTTAGGAGTACTGGGAGCATTGGGAGACACAATTTGTGCCCAGCTGACTTGCTTGTTGTTGCTCGCGCCTGGCCGGGGTTCCCTGCTCCGGGAGGTAGACTGGGACCTTGGGCCCGAGCTGCTACGCCGCCTTCGAGTCGGGGTCCTGGAACGGTCTCTGGGCCGCCCGCGTTGCGGTGTCGGGTCCCTCCGCACGGCTCGCTCTCTCGCCTGCCTCGCAAGCGCTCTCCGTCGGAGAACGTAGGGCTCAGAAAACCGCTTGGGACAGCCCCGAGCCGCCGTGAGGTGAGGTCCGTCGCAGAGGGTGCACAGAGGTTCGCAGGTGTGACCCTCGTGAGGGTCTTTGAGGCCGCACTGGTGGCACACATTGACTTTTGGTTGTGGACACGCCGTGGATCGATGTCCGGCTTCGTGGCATACGGTGCACGCGGGAATTGTCTTTTTATACAGCGAGACAGGGTACTCCCCGCCGAATAATGTCACGAAGAAGGGTACCTTGAGCCCCGCAAAGGTGAGTATTACCATCTTGGATTGGCCCAGTCTGCGGCAGGTGTAGATTTCGAACTGGCTTTGGTCGGAGTTCGCGAGGATTTCGGCGTCGGAGAAGCGCAGCGGCACTCCCCGAACGAGTCCCTTGGATGAGTCATCCGGCGCCAGGCCATACAGGGTGACCATATGGATGGTGTTGCCGATCTTGAGTTGTTTCAAGTTTCCTAGGGCCTTGGCTGCATCTGAAGAGGGTGTGCTGATTGTGGCCGTATTTTGCGTGGCATCCAAGCGAACCCTAAGATTGGCTTGGCGCCACGTGAAGTTGATCGAATTCAACAGAGCCAGGGAAACCTCGGCTACGTCCAGATTTGCCAGCTTGAGGCCGTCTTGTGGGCGCAGAACTAATTTAAAATCATCGCGGGGAAGTGGATTGGGCCTGGGGGCGGCTTTGCGTACTGGCAGGGGAGTTGGAGGTTTGGGCTCGGCGGTTGGGCCTACCTCATCGTTGAGCTTGCGCTGGCGTCGCCTCTGTGCCTTGGTGACGACATCGATCCAAGTTGAGTCATGTTCTGAGGAGAGTTCTGAGTATTCACCTTCGTTGGAATCGTGGTTCATCGCGATATCCTCTTCGTCGTTTGAGTTTGGGCTAGGGGAGTCCGCGATGCGGCCCCCGTCGGCGGCGGACGAGCCCGACGTTGGGAGTAATCTTGCGAAGTTGGTCACAGAAAAGTTTCCACGCATACACTACAATGAGCTGAGTCGGCTGGTAGCGTTGAAGTCTGGCTGGAATCCGATTTTCCTCACAAATAGTTGAAAGACTGCGGAGCTCATGCGAAATGCGTCCACTCCGCCGTGAGTCTTCGCTCTTTTCCTCTCCTCCGGGAGAACGCGCATTTGTCTTTCGCCGGAAAACAGTATGAAACACTTTTTCATTTGGGTCGTACCGAATAGCATGCATCTTTATGAACATTGAAAAACGGACTATATTACGTGATCTTTAATTTATGTTGACCGTGCATGCACAGAGAGTTCCTGATCCAGTGTTACTGCGTACTTCACGCCGTCTCCCTAGTTTTCCCGGTGTCCTTCGTTCGTTCGGCACCTACTATATCCCCCACGCTAGAAAGCGCCGACGCCTTGTTCGCGCTAACAGTGTCCGACAGTGCCCATAAATAGATGCATGAAGCCGTTTTAGCACCGTCTTGAATCCAATGAATCGGAAAGAAAAGCGACGTAACTGACAATTATTTCGTCTGCCCGACTGAGTAAAGTTCCAAACTACTTACGAATTCTTTGGAATGTTTGCTCTCATAATCGAGCGCAAAGAGAAAATGCGCTTACTTTTCCCCCTCGAAATGGATTACTGGAAGAATTTCGACCTTGCCGCAGTACACTAGCGTCATAGGAACCTGTACATTCGAATAAGTGCATGGATCCAAGAACAAGTTTTCATCTGCATTGACGTTCGAATGGGACGGTGCACTATGAAACACAGTTTCTCGCGTCGAAAATAAAACTGCTTTTCCAGCCATCAGATGGCACCGCATTTTGAAAAGGGTCGATTCCTTTTAGATCGTGGAAACATTGGGACTATATTTAAATAATTTTAATAACCTATAAAATATTTTTTCTCAACATCCCACAACATTATATATATATATATATATATATATATATATATATATATATATATATATATATATATATATATATATATATTCTCTCTTTTTTTGGAAGTCAGGCATCATTTTTTGTATCTGGAATCATCGTGGAACTTTCGTAAAGGCTCGAACGTTCGCCGAACCGGTCGAAGCTCGGCTTGGACAAAAAAGGTCGACGGGAGTTGAACTTATTTGCGCATGGGCGAGAATTTGCAAACGAGCTGAAATAACCTGGCGGGGGGTGAACGTATCTGTTTTGAGTCTATTGTTTCACTGGTTCGCATTATTGACTAACGAAAGCATTAGCTAATCTCGCTTTTCTATCTTAGAAACATGTCTTCTTTTCTAAAATAACCGATTCTAAAGTTGGGTCCGCAGACCCAGTCCGAGGCGTGTTTCGTCCTTGCCTGCTCGTGGAAACACTTTGTGCAGACATTAAGAAGCAAAGATGCTTTCAAGATGCAGATCCTCCTCTCCTCGTGTGTCCACCGAGGTGTCTCTTGTACGATGGACGTGAGGCCTGGCTCCGCTGCCTGCCTCCGAGTTTGCGGAGCCGGCAGACGCCCTGGCTGCCTACCCTTCTGTCCGGTAGACTGGCGAAGTCCCGGACGAACACCAGCTTGAGCAGCTCGGCATCCGCAACGTAGAGCACCGGTTGGCTGCCCTCGAACACACTGCCAGGCAAGCACCAGGACGCACGCGTCCAAAGATACCTTCACACTCGAAATACTAGACAGGCCGTTTCATTTTAAACTACGCTCGATATTTTATGAAATTTGGGATGGCGACTGTTTTCAGCTAAAGCAGTGCCCTTGATTTATGAGGTATAATTTTTTTTTCTCGATATTCTGGGTATTTTCCATACATATCGCGGCTCAAGATTTGGCTAGAGGCGCCTAGGGCAAAACCGAAACTGTCTGCTAGAAGAATGGCAACCCTGATCATGAGCCGTACGTGCGGCGACGGGACGTCACGAGGCTGCTGGGCGCCTCTGTTCCTCCGCTAACCCACTTGACGATAAAGAGCGGCTGGTCGCATCTTTACGATGGGCTTGAGTGAAGCCTCATATTTCGGCCGTGATTTTATTTCATGCCACTAAAGCGATACCAGTCACATTAATTTCGGTTTCGTTCTTGACCAGAGTTGCCCTTCCAGCTTCGTATATTCGTTCAAAAAAAGCCGCGAAAGCTACACTAACGCGCTTTGCGCAGGTTAGTTATACCGCTAGGGGGACATAAGATCAGGGGCTAATCGTCGCGTTGAGTCGAAAAAATACCTAAAACTTGTTAATTAACTTTTTAATGAGTGAAAATAGACGCATGGTTTCGATGAGAAACTTTCTGAGAGTATTCAAAAACCACGAACTAAGTTCGTTCTTTTTTGCATCGAGTACAGTGTACAGGATACTGGAAGCTCGTGGAAAAAACTGTCGCAGAGCCGGCTTGACAAAGTCACAGGCCCCACATTGGCATTTATGTAGCACTAAAGAAATAATCAAATATGACGTATGTTACAGCCTTAACTGAAAATAAAAGAGAATAAAGAGAAGCAACAATGGACACAGTCAAATTACGTCAAAACCACGCAATCGAAGGATATCTTGAAAGGCATTAAAAAGAAAAACACAAGATCACGCGCATGCAGAGCAACTCTCGAGGTTAGATATTATTACGCAGCATTTATTTCATAAGAAATGTCGGGGCTGCAATAAGAACGCAATGCTTTAAATCTCAAAGCTCGATATTTTCGGCAGCTAATCTATTTGGTAATCTTGGGAGTTTGGTTTTAGAGCGCCACTCTTCGGCGACCGTCTCCGGCTTCAGCGGCGTCGCCGTCAGCGTAACCGCGTGTTGCGTCATGGGACGTTTCCCATAATGACGTCACGAGGGTTCACGAGTGACGTCACTCGTAACCGCTCGTTGCATTATGGGACGTTTCCCATAATGACGTCACACGTGACGCCACGAGGGACGTTATGAAGGTCACGACCTTAACAAGGCCTTCACGAGTGACGTCACGAGGAAGAAGGGAGGAGAGATAATGAGGTAGTAGGAGAGAGGAGGAGGGACATACCCTTCTCTCCGTTTCCTCCCTCCTGCTCCTCAAGAGCTGCGCTATAATCCGGCACTACAGGGAGTTTTTCAACGTATCTTGCCCCTAGATTGTTATAGGAGTGTTAACTTTCCAAGGGCCACTATGGCGCGTTGTGTAGGCTGTAGTGTTACATTGCTAGTCCCTTTCAAAAATGATGATTTCGTCTTTACCTCTCGTTTAAAAGCTTTAGAAAGCCGATAATCGTATATTTTATGGACTGGTAATACATTCTATTTTACGAACAACTCATGCGTGTGAAAGTAAGATGGAATATTTTCAACAACTGTTCGTGATCGTTTTTGTAAGACATGTATTTTGTGTAGATTTGCTCGAGTTGTGGATGCCCAGATTAAATGACAGTAGTTAAGCCACGATGAAAACAAACTCAATATAATTGAAAATCATAATATTGCGTAGCAGTATATGTCGATTACGATATACAAGTCCGGCTATGTGGGACAGTTTAGCGGCTGCGGAATCAATATATCCATTCCAAAGTAATCTTTAGAAAGAATTTGAGCGCGTGGGAAACTCAGTTGTGCGCTGAAGTTACCACTCGTGCAAGAAGCACAAGGCTGAGGCTACATAAGCTACGCTTCAGGGTAACGACACTTGGCCATATTGTATGGCTGAAAGTCATGCTTGCCAGTAATTTGAAGCTTTACCTGAAATCAGACGAAACGCTTTTCCGTCCTCCACAAATGTTTAAACAGTTCGCAATAGAGCAAAGTAACAGTACACTATCTTCCTCACACCGAATTTAATGCTGAGGAAGTCTCACACTGAATTATGACGATCGGCAGTTGCGTCTGCTCTGCACAATCACCGAAATGGCGGCGCCCACAGCAATGTCGGGGAACAGAGTGCCGATACTCTGAGCGCAGCTTATTTCGTGGCTCTAGCTGGGGCTATGCCAATGAGAAGAAAATGAAAAGCCGCGCTGGCGCGATATCGTACGGGGTGGCCTTCTTCCTGCTGCACGAGTGGGAACTTCCACCCTGCTTCCCACATGCTCCGAGTCTTTCGAATATTGGTTTTCGTGACGCTCAACAACTTTCTAACTAGAACCGTACGCTTATTTTCAATACTTAAAAGTGAATTACTATATTTTTGTTAATCAGCCGAACATTGCGATTAGCTATTACTATGTCCCACTGAACGTATAAGTCACCTCTTCAAATCGCATTCGTGTAGCTTTCACGACTTTCTTTAAATGAATGTGTTACGCTTAAAAAGGAGCACACTCGGAGTGTGGAGGCAGTGCTTCGTATACGCTGGAAAGCGATCCGGAAAAAAAATGGATGCCTCTGCGTAGAAAGGTCCAACTTTCATTGTATGTGGAGTTCACCTCGTGAGATTTCAACATGCAGTTGTCTTCCTGTAAACTTACTGAGATCAAGAAACTTGCCAAGGTCAACGGCGGACGGAGTTGCAGAGGTCCGAGTTTGCAATGTACGTAACTTGCGGTGCCATATCTCTTTAGTCCAAGCTAGCAGACAACGCAGTACTCTGTTCTCTGCAAAGTCGGACGTGTGTCAGGATTCGCTGACACACGTCCATCTTGGACTTTGGCAAGTTTTTTGGTCCCATGTTTGTACAAGAACAAAACTACGTGGCAGGTTCTTTGGTCCCATCTTTGTACAAGAACAAAACTACGCCTTGAAACTTTACATGGTGAAATCCACAACCTAAATGCACGTTCGGTGAAAGTTTCAGCTTTCTATGTGTAGGCACCTAGTTTTGTCGGCCCGTTTTCTAAAGTAAGAAACACTATGGCAATCCTATACATGACATCGCAAACTTCCTGCACTTTAATACAATTAAATGTAAGCACGTTACGGTTCACTTTAACCCTAAATTGCAAAAAAAATTTTGATCTTTAATTAATGAGTTCAGCCAGAAAAAGGCTGGACGGTTCTTTTTTCACTGAGACTGCGAGGCAATTGGCCCTTGTGACTCGAGAGTGGGATCAATAATGTTGACGATGGAACTTTTTTTTTTTTACTTTCTATACGAACCTTATGAATATACTAAAGCGCGCTATTAATACGAACCCTGATTATGAGATCGAAACAAGGAACAACGCACGCATATATTTTTTTCAACAGATATTTATTTAAAACTTCTACTCCGTTAAATGTATCGATGAACGAAACTCGAAGAAAGTTAGAAATAGTGCGAGGGTGTGTGCGTTAGTAATGATATTTTATATTTGAGAATGTTTCTATGCCTGAAGAGTGCACCCTACTGCTTTGAACTGACGGCCAAAGCAGGGTTAATTAGGCTGACGAAGTACTCAAATGTGAAATGAGCTCACCCAAACAATCTCCCGTATTTAATGTAACGTTCATGGTTCATCAGATGGAAAGGCTGAAAAGTGACAGGATATTTGAAGCGAGGTATGTGCGCCGTGTGTTTTAAGAATTCAGGCATAATTCAGACTATTTGTTTATAAGTAATTAAACAAATAAATAGAAAAAGTCACTATGCACTGTTCGAAATTCTGACGGTGGTTGTTTGTATATTTCAATTGCCACAAATAAACCAATTAACGAGTATACGGGAGTAAAAAGAACTGGAAAGGCGTATTTCATGAGGCATAATACACTTGGTTTCACTTTAGGTCCGAGCGCGGTCGACGTGACCAGTCAGTCAAGCAGTGCCAAAACTGCCGCTTCATGGAGTTGGACGTCTTTCTATGCGTGCTTATATCCACCTGCTCATTCAGACAGTGCGCCGCCACTTTGCGCTTTTAGTCCGCAGTGTCCCCTAATGTCTGGATTCTGTCCTTGTTCGCCTTCTAGTCATTGACAGCACTCGGACGTAAGGTGAACCGAAACATAAGTGAGCTTTAGTATTGCGTATACGACCAAGCGCAAGCGCTTTGCGTTTGCGTTATAGCGTTGCGTGCTTCACGCTGCGCATGCGCGAAGTCGCCATGCGCCGATCCAAGGCCGCGGTTTGGGCTCCGTGCACACGCAGTGTGGAACACGCAGCGCTAAGGCAAACGCGCAGGGCTTGCCTTCGCTCGTATGCGCAATACTAAAACTCCCTATAAAACTCCGGGTGGAGAAACGAAGATGGAAGAGGAAGACGCAGACGAGCTGCTGATGATTCAACTAAAAGCCCGAAACTCCAGGGAGAACAAAGAGCGACATGACACAAAAGTGGAAAAACAAAAAAGTACAGCTGATATTTTTTGTCATGTTTAGTTTCCTCGGGCATTTTCAAAAAGAGAAGAAAAAAGTGAAAGGAATACCATAAAGGTCGAACACCAAATAAGAACTTTTCCACAAACTTTAAAAGACTCCCGTATTGTGTTGTCCCTCGTTCTTTCTATAGTCTATTATAAAGAAAGGTTTGGGTGCGGTTGACGAACTGGGTTTCCTTCAAAAGAAACAGGACAACAGGGCAAATACCTGTGCCTACTGCTCCGAAAAGCTTGAAAATACAAAACAAAAAAATACGAGAGGGTGGCGATAGCTGGCTGAGAAATGACGTCAGCATCCGTTGCTCATAAAACGGGATTCTGCATATAGATCAAAATACAGCCGCAATTTCATTTTCAAAATGAGACTTACCTGGAAGAAATATCGACTCAGGGGTCCTAATACCAAAGAGTACTTTTCGTGGACGATATTTTGGTCTTTCCAGTAGTTCCGCTGCCTTGATGCATAGCTGTAATGACGCAAAAAATTGAAATTAGCCAAATAACTAATCAGCCAAGATCAATCACGCAATCTGTATGTTCGTTCTCCCGGCGAAATAACATCGAACCTAATCCCTCGAAACACTTTCGTGAGTGTAAAAAATACCACGTGTGTGTGCGCGCATTCCAAGCTCCGTCCACTAGAGAGCAAGCGATAGACCGTGCGAGGCAAATATCCGAAGATGTGAAGACAACGCCAACTGCCTTTTTCCATGGTGGAAGTAGAAGTGCGATTGAAGCAACTTGTTCTTTCTACCATTCTGCAAGTTTTTCAGTATTTATATACATTAGTGACAGTTAATCGGTCAACCACTACCGGGCACTGTGGCGATGACATCTGTCATCAGCCCCGCTGGCCCTGTGCCGCATGAACAGGCCTCCTCAACAATTCTACGGATCCTCCCAACTTGTGGTAGTACCAACCGCAGTAACCCATGACTCGGGTTCAAGCCTTGCCCAAACAAGTGACATGCCTCCGAGAAAACGGCGCGCTGATGAATATCAAGAGCCACCTGCTGAAACTATGGAACATCAGCAGTCCATCACCGATGAGGAGGCACCTTTCGCTCAGGTGATTTACAAGAAGACTCGCAAGGCTTGCATTCCAGTGTTGTTCAAACTCAATGAGCTATTCCAGTCATTCTGGAAGGTCAACCCTTACAGGTTGGCGCAAGAAATCGTCGCAACATCCCAAGAAAAAGTCCTGTCTCAACGGATTGACAAAAATAGAGGACTAACTGTCACTGTGGCGTCCGCTGAAGCAGCGAGTAATTTGCTAAAACTAAACGTCCTCGCGGGAATCAAGGTGGATGTCGTTGTACCACAGTCGTACTCGAAAAATCTCGGGCAAATTCTGGGGTGTGCCACTCGAGTACAGTGATGATCAACTAGGTGAATACCTGCGAGACGACGGAGTCATTTCTGCACAACGACAAATGAAGTTCACACGACGGGAAGATGGCCCCGTTACGAAACATCCACTGACAACAGTAATCCTTAAATTCTGTGAAGACCTACAACTACCTTCACGAATCAAACTAGGATTTCACAGCTTCCCTGTGCAAGAACACTGCGAGGCACCAACTCAATGTTACAACTGCCAACGATATGGCCATCTGGCTCGCGACTGCCCCAGCTCCCGTCTCTGCAAGATCTGCACAGGTCCTCATCACCACAAAGAATGCCCGACACCACGCGAATCGCAATGCGCAAGCTGCGGCTCGCGCCATGTATCAACCTATGCAGGCTGTATACGAAAACAGGCGGCGCATGCTGCTAAGAAAAGTGAGCTTTTTTATCGCTAAGCCTACTCCACGGAAAGCTCTAGCTCCTAATCTGGATGTTAACAAGGCAAGCGACAGGATGACCACGCAAAATGAAACATCACGGCCTACCTTTTCTGAAGTTCTGCAAGGAATTCCAAGCGGCAGCCACACAACACTGACAGATCACAAAACAGGACAAGGAAGCTCCCACGTCATATCGCAAAATACAAAAACAAGTGCAGATACCCGAGAGGAAGTAGCTTCCCATGTGGATAATCGACGCCGTACCAGTTCTAAAGCCGCGCGTCATATTGAGTCTGCCCATTCAGATCAAGAAAGCAGCGCGAAAGGCATCCTTCACATGTTCCTACCTCTCATGATGGAAGTCATAAAAGAAATTATCAAAGAATACCCGAAAATCGGTTCCAAGTCATTCATCAAAGCTCTGTTGGCCATGGAACCACTTCTCAACAGCATTCAATGACTCATCTATCTGAGGTATACGCCACTTCTTTTTTATTACAATGGAAATGCGCGCCACCTAATGCCAAAACGCAGTGATTTCAAGGATTGTGTCAGTCGCTACAAATTCCCGGTTTTAGCTATCTGTGAAGGCCACGTATCCGAACAATATTTCCTGCCTGAATACGTGCTGTATCCCTCAAACGCTCAGCTCCGTTCCTCAAGAGTAATGTTAGGTATAAGATCCGATCCTTCATCAATAGAATTTGTGAGTGACAATGATAGTTCTTGAGAATTTGTTGCTTGTAAGGTACGCATTCGTGGCCTGGTACTTAATATTCCTCGCGTATATATACCACCAGGGTAGCTAAACTCGTGGAGCAAAACATTCTTCGCTTTTTGACGTAGCGGGGGAGTGACCAAAAGAACGCCGCAAAGTTTCCTCCTCCCTGCGCGCGCTCAACTTCGCAACTTTTGACGAAAAATCCCCCGCGATCCCTAGGCGGTGCACGAGAGCACGAGACAGCGCGGGGAGGCGAGCGTTCACGCCGCTCGCTGTACGTTGTCTTTGAGCTCTCTAGCGCCGACAATCCCGTCATGCCTCGCCCAGGCGAGGAGCGAGAGCAGACGACGGGAGTTCGTCTGCTACGAGGCGGCATTCGCACAGCGGAGCTGAAAGAAAAAGTTGGTATTCTGCTCGAAATCGCGTCCCGCGGGCCACAAACTCAAACGCGAGCTTGAATTGTAAGCGTCTGATATTCCACGAAGGAGGAATCGACGACCCGTGTTTTATTTGCAAAATTTGGGTCGCTTTGTTGCCGTACAGACGCTGAAACCTACCAGTGTGTAATGAAAGGCCCAGGACAAACACAGAGGCCGCGAGATCTCGCATCATCTGTGTGCAGGTGAAAAGTGGAACATTTTTCGACAAAGCTCCCACAGCAGAAACCTGTGACGCATTCACTCAGCGTCCGGGAAGGCTAAACATGGAGACGTTGCCCGAGGCTCAAGCACAGTCATATTTGAACGGCAGCTATCTTGTCCCCGTCGTATTTTGTTTGAGAAAGCTCTCGTTCTCAATGCCCTCAACAGGGAAATAAAAAAGTCTTACGAAACGTACTGCTAGATGTTCCAAATAACTAGATTTAAGCAGTATCCTTTCAGTGGTTCACTCATAATACTATGCTTAAAACGAAGCAAGCTTTTGCGCGTACAGTGCCATAAATTTTCTCAAGTGTATGCTGTTTTGTAGTCAGCTGGCTTCGGAAACTTACGCCGTCTGTAGATATCTTTGACAGCCGAGTTCCTTAATTGGAAATCATCGCAAATATAAGCGACACGTTGCGGCAACCAACGTTTATAGATAAACGATGGCAGCGACTGCGCTCCCGCATTCCCACCCATCACGTCGAACAAAAAGGCGCTAGTTTCGGTTTGAGGTCGGTACTTTTCTACAACATCTATGGCGACAGCATCAGTCTGCACTAGGTGCATTCGGCAAGTTCGTCCGGGGCCTGTTCTCCGTGCAGCACTCCGCGAGTGCAATGCATTAGAACTCTCACAGTGCAAGTCTGGATCGCGGATCGGGAGCCCGTCACTGGCCTCACCGGCGGCCATTGCTTGACAACAGGCAATACGCCGTGTCCTGTCTAGTTCTCCCTTCGTTTTCGTCCTTGTTGTTTTGGCGTATTACGCCATGAGGCAATACACGAAAGTCTAAGGGAGAAACACGCAAAAATAGGAAGCTTGTACGCGGTGCACGAGGGCGTGCATTTTATGACGTGCTGCGATGATTATATCGGGTGCTTGGAGATCAACTAGACATTCCTCAAACGTTCGAACATTGATTATAAAAAAAAAAAAATGGGCCGGAGCACCACCGATTTTATACCGACGTCGCTTGCTTCGGTTGCTAAATAAACGGCACGTTCAGCGACTGAACGGCACGCTTCGAGTTTCAGTTTTGTCACGGAAGCCCTCACAGCAGTTCAAAGAAAAAACTTTCAGCATGAAGTACTATGTACAAGCGGTTACAACGATGCGAATTTCCCCAGTAAAGGCCTTCCAACTTATCGTTTGCTGAGCTCTGATGACTCCGAGATCACGGATGACACCACAATAACTCTCGGTAGCCCTTGTCTCAGTAAACACATCACAGTTAACGCCCAACAAAGTCGCCCTCGACCCTCAGCCACACAACGTTTATTTAAACAAGATTGGTATTCTAACGCGTTTAATATTCTTGCCCACAATATTAACTGTTATTTGCGGAAACACGATAGAAGTTTCATGATCGAGAACAACCTACTAACGTAATAAAATTGAGTTTTCCCGTTTCTCCTATAGCATGCATTAGATCGTGTCAAGCGATGACTGCCGGTGGTGCTGCTCGACCTCAGCAATACAGGCCTCTATCCGCGATCCAGCCTAATAAGAGATCAGTGGTGCCAGTGCTATTAGACATAAATCATGTATTTTCATCGGTACACCCATACCTGCCGGATGTCGGGACGAGGCGCAAAACCGTACATCCGGCCAATATTGAAGCCGGTTTTCGGCCGAAGTTGCCTCGACACTCGCCAAGAAGCAACGTGAAGCGAAAAATAGGGACTCTAACCAAAAATTTCATAAACATTTACCCGACGTTTCGGGACCAGCTCGGTCCCTTGTTCACGGGTGAGTGACCCAAGTGACCCTTGGACCCTTGCTCACGGGTCACTCATCCGTGAGCAAGGGACTGAGCTGGTCCCGCAACCTCGGGTAAATGTTTGTTAAATTTTGGTTAGAGTCTATTTTTCGCTTCATGTCTATTCCTAACCAGGCAGAGGGCTGCCGAACGTTTACCTTCAAGAAGCAACGTGTTGTTTCGGCGACTCGTTTGTGTAATTTAATTTTTCAGTCATTTTATTGGGCCCCAAAAAGGAATGTATTGTGGTAATTACACCTTGGCGACAAGGAGGCACGTAGCCAGAATTTTGTTTTAGGGGGGGGGGGGGCGCCCATAACAAAGTGCTCTATGAGGGGGAGGGGGAGAGGCGGCCCCAGCAAAATTGAAGATTTCGGGGGGGGGGCGGGCCTTATGCCCCCCCCCCCTGGCTACGTGTCTGACGAGAAGGGGTATAGTAGTTTTACATCTTTATAAAAAGGTGTAATGCATTATCACACGTTTTAAGAAATTTTAAAAATCACACATTTTTAAAGGTGTGAGGTTTACATTTTTTATAAGGTCTATTGCTACACTTATTAGGGGGTTAGTTATTGGACACCCCACTTACTTGTATAAAGGTGTGAAAATGTTTAATTTGTATATACCTCTAACGGAAGAAAATCTCTTTCATGTGATAACATCGCGTGCCGATGAAACGATCTGTCGATGACACGTCGTTCGATGAACTGATTTGACCACCAATGAGTGACGACTGCCAGTAAAATTTCGGGGAAATAATTCTGCCGGCTGCCGGGAGACTCGAACCTACCCAAGAATTATCCCGGTTCTTGTTTGTTTTCCAGCATTGTGAATTGTATACCAGCTTATTAGTACCTCTTCGGATATTGCAGAAAAAAAAACGATGGCAGCCGCAAAAACTCTGACAGCCCGGCTCACAGTCATGCGGGAGACTGACAGGTGCTCGTCAGTCACCACCATGCCTTGAAAGCTACCGGTTTCGAAGAACCGGAGCGCGCAAAGAACTTGTGGTTCCACGGTCATGGTAGACGCGATTGTCCGCCGCCTCGAAGTCCGGGCGCCGAACGAAGCTCGTCGCAGAGTCAACGCACAACGGCTTTCGATAGCCGGTACTGTCGCCGAAAGTCGTCGTCGGGGAGTTGAAAGCGTCGTCCCCGGTGGTCTCAGTAGCGACGCCGACGGTGGCGGAAGATAAGCTCGGCCGCAGCGTACGGCACCGCCATGTTGACAAAGTTTAACTTCGCCTCGATCCGAAGCGAAGATCTCGAGCTCAAACCACGGCTCACAAAGTTCGGAAACGTCACTTTGACGTCAGCGACAACTTCGACAAACGAGGTTTCTTTTACACAAACTTCGGAGGGATTTTGAGCGTCAGCAGGTCGCCTAGGGACAATCTGTAAAGCATTAATTTTAGCTTGGTGTAGGGATGTAGGGACAAATGGGCGCTACGTCATCGGCGAAGCCGTTCAATCAGCGGGCTCCTCGCGCCCTCACGCGCCGCACGCGCGCCTCGATGAACTTTGCTACATTCTGCCTCTCTCAAAGAAATGAGCGTTCGAATGATTGACACCTCGCTCGGCGCGACGTCAGCGTCGCGAGAGTCCAATCAGCACGTTCCGCAAACTTCGGGCACAAAGTTGTGCTTGACGAGTTTAGCGACCCAGGAAGCACGACAGACTTACAACGCCTAGAAGGTCTGATTGCTTCTTTGGATGCACCTTACATACTGTGTGGAGACTTCAGTGCGCATAGTCCAACCTGGGACAGCTCTCATACATCAAAGAGAGGATCAATGTTAGACTCTATGCTCACTTCTAACAACCTTTGCGTTCTAAACGACGGATCTCCGACATTTCCTAAAGGAGACGGATACACCAGTTGCTTAGACTTGACCATTTGCTCTGCAGGCTTGGTAGTTCAAGCCAATTGGTATACCGATTGCGACACCAGGAAAAGCGATCATCTACCTATCTATATAAGTTACAACAACTTACATCCCTTTGTGAAAACTAGACGTACAGTTTTAACTAACTGGTCCAAGTTTCGTGCACTGAACGCTGACACAATGACAAATTTGAAGACACTAGACGATTTAGTTTCTGGGATAAAAATTAACCTTGAGAAATCATCACAAACATTAAAAGTCCCCCAAGGACATCTAGGGGTACATCCTGAATACCAGAGATTGCGTGCTCAACGCCGTCAGGCGGAACGAAAAGCTCGAAGGAGCGGAGTACTTGAAGATGAAATGAAAGCCAGATGAATTCAGACGAAAACAAAACACGAGCTTGAATATTTGGGAGAACGCCGATGGAAGAGTCTTTGGCATTTAATATTACCGAACACCCCAACAATACAAGCATGGCGCATAATTCGCTCATTAAAATCGCCGGTGTTACAACGCCAACCATTGGGCGCGCTGGCACTTCATCGAGGTGTCCGCGATATGAATATAGCCGAAGAATTTTGCAGAGCAGTTACGCAACACGTATCGACAGCCATAGCGAACACGGCTCAGAGAACACCATCCCCGCGGCTATCAACAGCCTACAACCATATCATGAATCTGCCATTTAACAAAAGTGAACTGAAATGGGCATGAGAAAGCTGAGACGAAAAAGTGCCCCAGGACCTGATGGTATCACTCCGGCTGCACTAACGAATATTGGGAAGCGCGCTATGTCCTTTTTACTGGATATGTATAACCAATCCTGGGCTAGTGGTTGTATACCCCTGGTCTGGAAAGAAGCCATTTTAGTGGCTGTTTCAAAACCTGGAAAATCCCCTCTAAGCATCTAATCTTTTCGTCCACTGAGCCTCACCAGCGTGTTGATGAAGACGATGGAACAAATGGACTCACAGCGACTAAATTTATGGTTAGATTCCAGTGGAATATTGCCTTTCCAAATGACCGGTTTTAGGCGGAATATGTCACCTATGGATTTTGTGCTCGATCTCGTGTACCTGTGTAGAACACGAGCGTAGCATTCACAAAATCACAGTAGCAGTGTTTCTAGACATTCAGCGGGAATTTGACACTGTTAGTCACTGCCTTGTTATCGAACAGCTTCAGCGACTAGAAGTAGGTGACCGCCTAGTGAACTGGATGAGTGACTTCCTCCATGATCGATCGGTGTACGCACTGACGCCCAACGGTTTTACATGAAAACACTATGTTTCACAGGGAGTTCCTCTAGGAAGCGTATTAAGTCCCACATTATTTAACCTTGTATTGACAGTGCTCCCTGGTCTATTATCAGATAATGTATCAATTTTCATGTATGCCGATGACATATCTATTTGGTCATCAGATGCTAATCCCAGTGCAATTCAGACTTGTCTCCAGATTTCACTCTAAATAATTGAACAATTTCTCATTGAGGGCGGTATGTCGATCTCTACTGAGAAATCTGCGGTCCATCCATTTACACGACGAAGACTCAATAACTTTGAACTTACGCTTGGCGGGAAACTTTTGCCTTTGGTGAAGGTTCATCGTTTCCTTGGGGTGTACATTGACCGAAACCTGTCTTGTACAGCTCATGTAAATTATTTAGAAAGAAAGATAGCGCCATGCGTCAATATCTTACGCTGCTGCTCTGGAACCAGATGGGGTGGCTCTTCGAAAGCACTTTTAACTCTCCACGGAGCACTCGTTACACAGTTCATTTCGTATTCACCTCCAGCATTATGTGGGCTCTCCCGGACTCTTGAAACGTGGCTCAAACATCTGATAGCCCGCAGCCTACGAATCTGCTTGGGAGTACCAAGAGCCGCAGCAAGTTCCTTGGTGGTTGCAGAAGCTTACGCCCTCACAATACCGATTCTGCGTGAACGGGAAACTCTCCGACATTTCATTCGGCTTCTTACACGATATCATGATCACCCACTCGTTGCAACTATCCGTCGTAGGACGTTTTCCAGTGTGCATAAGGTATTAATGGCTAATACAGATATAATTCCCGAAAACTTCGCACTCCCATTTGAATCTCCAGCCGCGCTTTGGACATTCTACTCTGCAAATATTTCTACATCAGTACCTGGAATTGTGAAAAAATCGACTTTACACCAAATCACATTGAAGCAAATGACACTTTCAAAGCTTTCTAAAGCCCCAGATGACGTTACTGCGGTCTACACGGATGGGTCAACAAGCGGCTCATCCTCTACAGCAGCCTTTATAATTTCCTCTTTAAAAATAGAAAAAAAGCGTCTTACTTTCACACAAGACAAGCTCAACTAACACAGAACTTTTTGCTATTTTGCAAGCGGTTCTCTACTTTACTCAGAAAGCAAGTATTACCAGTTGGACTCTCTACACGGATTCAATGAGTGCTCTGAACTTGATAAAATACATATTATAAACAAGTTCATCTATTGCCATCAATATTTGTTTCCATCTTTCGAGAGCTATTGAAACTGGACATAAAATTAATTTTCAATGGATCCCTGGACATTGTGCCATTCAAGGAAATGAAGCGGCCGATCTGGCAGTCGAAAATGCTCACAATATAAATACCAAGACTGCAATTACTTTCACGAAAAGGGACACATTAAACCTGCTCAGAAGGACGTCAAGACAAAGATCCCAGGCAACTTGTTTTAGAGACGCTCCTCAGAGCTCACATCTCGAACGCATTGACCCTAAACTAAAATTTTGGATGCCAAGACACATTTTAAGAGCTTCTGAAACATTGATACACAGACTTTGATTGGGTGTTCCTTTTGGACAACATTTCCTACATCGAATACGACAATTGTTGCCTCCCCCTGTGCACCACATGTGACGAAGTAGAAGACGCAGAACACATACTAATCAACTGCCCGAAGGTATACAGATGAATGAGAGCATCTTCGAGAACAAATGTCCACTATCGATAACCGCCCATTGTCCCTCTCAACACTCCTTGGTCCATGGAACACACCAAGGACTCAACAAACTGTGATCGGGTATCTTGTAGATTATCTGGAGGACTCAAAGTTACGTGAGAACTATTGACAAGAACAAATTTCATGTTTAGTACGCTACTGGCATGCCGTCGCTGTGCCGCCGCCTATTTTCGGAAGGGGCAGGACACCGCTTTGGAGGCTGTCCGTCCGAGGACCAGGCAGCGTGAATACTCATACTGAGGACGGGTGCTTAGTCCAGGGACAGTGCCTCCCCCACCAGGGATGGGCGGATGTATTGTGACGTCGGGTTTTGGACACTGTACACATGCAAATGATTATTTTATTGTAGATATGTGTACGTATTCTCTTTTTATCTTTTTTTGTTGTCAAAGTTATATGCTGCTTATAATTCCAATCAATAGTCTGGAGTAGTCGGCGCTGGTCCTGCTGCTGCTAAAATTTCTAATGTGAACGTTTTCCTTTTTAGTATAGATTTATTTTCTCTCTTTTTTTTCGTCGACTTCCATCGAGTTTTTCAACTGCGTATGAGAAATAGAAAGTAGTGTTGCGGAACATCTAGGAAAACATCGACATTGCTCGTACTGTTTTCTGGATAAGTGTAGGGGAAAAGTGACGTCGAAGCAAAATCGAAAGTAACCCGTTACCTTTTAGCTGAAGTATTTTGTAACGGTAATCTCTTTAATCTGAGGCAGGGCAAGTTGTAATGCTATCCATTCCCTTTATCGCGTAGCGGACACAAGTCCGGTTTCGGAGCAAGTCAGCGCTCGGCCACATCCGGTACCCATATGTCCGTGAAGCGTCTGTCTCCTTCGCAGTGCCGACAGTGGCGAACATTGCACTGCCGTCATAGCAGAAAGTGGAATTTTGCGTAGAGCGCCTAGAAACGACCCACATTCTTTGGTCCCTGGACGAAGGAAAACCTTCGCAAATTGGTGAGAATTGCCCCTGACTGCTTTAAGACTTCTGGAAGCCAGAAAACTGTTTTCCTCTGTTTTAGATAAAGCTAAAGATAATTGACAGCAATACTTTAAAGCACCAGTACGGCTTAACTGTTGTTGCTCGGAGGCGTGGCTCAATCGGTGGCTCTAGTCTAATCCACCGCGATGCCTTTTTCTCAAAAGGGCTGGAATCGGGAAACTACGACTTTTATGTTTGAGATTTGTTTTTTTCAGTGCGCATTAAGTATAAAGAATTATAGTCTGGGGTTTCGTCGACCCTTTAAAAATTCCAGTGCCATCTGGTGGCTCATATATCAGTGTGAAGTTTTGTACGCTAATGGCGGTTAAATTCTAGTACCTATTCCTCAACGGCCGACGCACGAAAGTTGCGGTGTTCTTCGATGTACGGTACTTTTTTTTTACGCGTTCCAGATTTAGTGGTGTAAAACAGTCTGTACGACGACCTAGTGTAATCCTGACCTGCTCACAGAAAAATGTGCCAGCGCGCACCTTGTAGTACATGGCCGCGGCCGCAGCGTTTCGTCACGCTATGACTGCGCGGCCCTGCATAAAGCTTTTTTTAGGGTACTTCATCTGCTCCTGACCTGCTCTCCTCGCGGGATCGAGTCGTCAGTCGGTGGTCGCGTGACAGATTCGTCACTAGAGGCGCCGGCTGCCAGCGCAGTGGCTGTTTCTGGCTGATCCGAGAACGCGCCTTCTCTCCACGATGGCACAAAAACAGTCCAAGCAACAAAAAAAAAAAACCTTGCGCTTTTGTGTTGAGAAACACGCTCTTTCGTTCCAAACAAACTTGAGAGCGATGCATCCTGCTACGTGCTACTGCTGCTATTAAAGCCCCTTCATACCTAAAACAAGTCTCTTTTTTTGGTTTTTCTTTAATAAAGTTATTTCCTGCCCCTCCCCTTCATGTTTCAAAAGTAGCGCAAGGTGCGTCGATGCACGAGGCACGTGCAGCCCTTCGGAAGATTATGGCGGCACAGCGCATCACTGAGCTAGATCTCAGATGCCATGTTCTTCCCAGAAGCGGCGCGCGGCACGTGTCTCGAGCATTTCCGCATGAATGAGTGGCGCCACTCTTCCCAGGATAGAGGGGCTTTAGCTACTACTACTACTCTGTTTCCCCTTATGATGTACCGCAGGAAAGGCTACAAGCGCGAGCTCCTTGCTCTAGGGCACATCTCGGCGGCACCAGCTCTCGTGCGTCAAGAGCAGCTGCCAACGCTATGAGCTCGCGCTTCTAGCCTTCTCTGCGGTACAACATAAGGTGAAACGGAGTATAGAGTTCAGATGATTGCAAGCAGGGCATCTGGCCGCCGCCATGTCTCTGCTCGTGCGGTCAAGTGCGTGCCTTTACGAGCTTGTCAAAGCTACGTTCACGCGCACGCTGCACGTGCTTGCACGCATAGGGCACCAGAGAGACACCATGCTTGCAATTGTCTATTAGCCCCGTGCGCGACCGAAAGCGTCGCTGTGGTCGGCCTTCCACGATTGGCCGAACGCTGACTATGACGTCGGAAAGGGATTTATCATCGACGGAATAAGAGGAATGAAAGAACTTTAATTTTGACGGTGTTGGCAGTGTTTCTTTGAGAGCGCAATGATTTCAAGCTTCCACCATGCTATTTACAAACACCATCGAACTTGTTGTTCGCAAGGTAATGACGTCACAAGGGGGAACCGTAGGAGGGCGCCACCAAAACATCTCGCCGCTAATAGGCTCCCTACGGGAGCCAGAGTTGCGTGTTCATCTCCGCAGCGCCATCTTTCCTGCACGGCGTGTTGATCCAATACCACCTAGAACACAAGGCCTGCGCATGACGTTTCGTTAGTAGATCCCCGACCCGCCCCAAGCGGCAAACACCCCGAAGCTTGACGAGAGTAGGGGCCCCGCGGAGCTCGGGCGAAACCCATCGCCCATGGCGAGCTCGGAGCCTCCGCTAGCAGACGAATTCTCCGCAACGCATTGGTTTTGCCTAATTCCGTGCGAAATGACCAATGAAAAAAAAAAATTGTCACGGGTATTTGTTGTTTTGAATGTTAAAAACTAGGTGCCACCTCATAAGTGAACGACATTTTCTTTGCGCGGGAAAGATGTTACAGCTTTCAGGGTGCCATTTTGGGGCTCTCCCGAAGAAAACACTCTGTCACAACCTATGTATGCGAGGCAAAACACGAATGTACCTTCGCACTGTTTCTTCAAAGAAGGGCAATGTACGAAAATTGTTTGACGTAGCCACGTTTCAACTTTACTGTTCTTATCAATCAACTCGTTTCGTTGTTGCAGTTCCCATTTCTCATGAATGTCTTGCTTATAACCGTTTTGTCGAATTGGCAAATATGATGAAAAAGCAAAAGGCTATTTCGAACCACGTACGTTATTGCGATGTTAGTTTGCTCTGGAAGAAGTCGATTGTGCACATGCAAATCTGACGCTATTACTGGAATTAATAAAAGCGGAGTTACAAGAAAGGCAGCCTTTTTGCGGTCCAAAATAAAAGAAAACGAGGAGAGCGTCGTAGTGCAAATAGAGGTGATTTCGGTCACGCTATATGCGGTGCACTAAGCGCCAGGACGCCTAACGTCTTCGTCGTCTTCTATCTATGAGCCGGCACCCGTTGGAGCGTCAGCAACTCCTTCCAATTTTCCAAGTCCACTTTCTTTTTCTTTTTGAGGAGCAGCTACGCCGTCGCGTTCTTTCTTCCTCCTGCTTTTATGTTTCTTTTTTGTTTCGTTTTTTCCTTTTTGTTTACTTGAGGCTCAACCCATCGCGTGTTTTGTTTTGCCTTGTTTGACTTAGCTTTTGCTCTCTTTCCTTCACTTCGGGGCTTACTACCGCCGGTCTGTCTGCTACGCTGCGCCCGGACATCTTGAGGGTTGTCTGCAACTTTGTTGTTGTTATTTTCTTCCGCTGTCGTCTGCGATGACCTCCTATTTTCGCCTTCGATTGAGTTTCTCATTCAAAATCTTCATATGTGCTTTTTGTTATTTATTAAATATATTAAAAGGAGCAAGCTCGTTACACTTTTCTATTCGAACTTATTTGTCTACGCCGGAACGTCTGCTATGGGTCATCGTTTGTTGATCAACCGGTCGCCTTCGGGCATACACCAGCGCATACTTGGAGATGGCAGGCATGTCATGTGCTGCGCCTACCACTACAAACACAAGTTTTTGCGATGTGTTAGAAAATGATTCTTCCGTTTTCCGAAGACCGAACAAACGTGAGTAATTAAGTTGCTGCAGCATTTAAATTAAACCAAAACAAACAACTGCAAAAAAAAAAAAGAAGTGAAGCTTTCTTTATGCTGCTGCTTTCCATTTTTTTTTTCCATAAGACGCCGTAATGATTGTCGTCGTTGAAGGAGTTTTTTGCTAGGTGCTTTGTATCTTTCTGTCGTCTGCTAACTTCTTGTTTGATTCGCCGTTGTTCGCTACCGTTCCCCATCTCTCTTTATTTTCGTCTGAGAAGGGGACCCCATCTTTCCTACAAAGAACGGAAAATGTTTGCACGGTCATTTTCTCGTTACTTTTTTGTTTTTGTTATGCCGCAGCGGCTGGTGCGCTTGCTCTGGTAAGCTTAACTTGTTGTTTGCCAACGAGGTAGAGGGGCTTAGAGTGATAAACCGGAAGTTCGGAAGTGGCACCCCCGGTTGCCGCCATTTTGTACGCAAAAGTGACCACACGTCACGTGACCTCACAAGAGCCGTGACGTCACCGGTAAGATGGCAGCGCACAGAGCTGGGGATTGCGATTTAGCCGCGGTTAGCGCTTGAGCAAACGGGCACCTGAACGTAACATTGCAGTTCCAGTCGGACTCCCATATATGATAAAAAGTTCAAATAGTGGATGGGTCAAAATTAGTAATATCAGGCACCTGAACGTAACATTGCAGTTCCAGTCGGACTCCCATATATGATAAAAGGTCAAATAGTGGATGGGTCAAAATTAGCAATATCAGGCACCTGAACGTAACATTGCAGTTCCAGTCGGACTCCCATATATGATAAAAAGGTCAAATAGTGGATGGGTCAAAATTAGCAATATCAGGCACCTGAACGTAACATTGCAGTTCCAGTCGGACTCCCATATATGATAAAAAGGTCAAATAGTGGATGGGTCAAAATTAGCAATATCAGGCACCTGAACGTAACATTGCAGTTCCAGTCGGACTCCCATATATGATAAAAAGGTCAAATAGTGGATGGGTCAAAATTAGCAATATCAGGCACCTGAACGTAACATTGCAGTTCCAGTCGGACTCCCATATATGATAAAAAGGTCAAATAGTGGATGGGTCAAAATTAGCAATATCAGGCACCTGAACGTAACATTGCAGTTCCAGTCGGACTCCCATATATGATAAAAAGGTCAAATAGTGGATGGGTCAAAATTAGCAATATCAGGCACCTGAACGTAACATTGCAGTTCCAGTCGGACTCCCATATATGATAAAAAGGTCAAATAGTGGATGGGTCAAAATTAGCAATATCAGGCACCTGAACGTAACATTGCAGTTCCAGTCGGACTCCCATATATGATAAAAAGTTCAAATAGTGGATGGGTCAAAATTAGCAATATCAGGCACCTGAACGTAACATTGCAGTTCCAGTCGGACTCCCATATATGATAAAAAGGTCAAATAGTGGATGGGTCAAAATTAGCAATATCAGGCACCTGAACGTAACATTGCAGTTCCAGTCGGACTCCCATATATGATAAAAAGGTCAAATAGTGGATGGGTCAAAATTAGCAATATCAGGCACCTGAACGTAACATTGCAGTTCCAGTCGGACTCCCATATATGATAAAAAGGTCAAATAGTGGATGGGTCAAAATTAGCAATATCAGGCACCTGAACGTAACATTGCAGTTCCAGTCGGACTCCCATATATGATAAAAAGGTCAAATAGTGGATGGGTCAAAATTAGCAATATCAGGCACCTGAACGTAACATTGCAGTTCCAGTCGGACTCCCATATATGATAAAAAGGTCAAATAGTGGATGGGTCAAAATTAGCAATATCAGGCACCTGAACGTAACATTGCAGTTCCAGTCGGACTCCCATATATGATAAAAAGGTCAAATAGTGGATGGGTCAAAATTAGCAATATCAGGCACCTGAACGTAACATTGCAGTTCCAGTCGGACTCCCATATATGATAAAAAGTTCAAATAGTGGATGGGTCAAAATTAGCAATATCAGGCACCTGAACGTAACATTGCAGTTCCAGTCGGACTCCCATATATGATAAAAAGGTCAAATAGTGGATGGGTCAAAATTAGCAATATCAGGCACCTGAACGTAACATTGCAGTTCCAGTCGGACTCCATATATGATAAAAAGGTCAAATAGTGGATGGGTCAAAATTAGCAATATCAGGCACCTGAACGTAACATTGCAGTTCCAGTCGGACTCCCATATATGATAAAAAGGTCAAATAGTGGATGGGTCAAAATTAGCAATATCAGGCACCTGAACGTAACATTGCAGTTCCAGTCGGACTCCCATATATGATAAAAAGTTCAAATAGTGGATGGGTCAAAATTAGCAATATCAGGCACCTGAACGTAACATTGCAGTTCCAGTCGGACTCCCATATATGATAAAAAGTTCAAATAGTGGATGGGTCAAAATTAGCAATATCAGGCACCTGAACGTAACATTGCAGTTCCAGTCGGACTCCCATATATGATAAAAAGGTCAAATAGTGGATGGGTCAAAATTAGCAATATCAGGCACCTGAACGTAACATTGCAGTTCCAGTCGGACTCCCATATATGATAAAAAGGTCAAATAGTGGATGGGTCAAAATTAGCAATATCAGGCACCTGAACGTAACATTGCAGTTCCAGTCGGACTCCCATATATGATAAAAAGGTCAAATAGTGGATGGGTCAAAATTAGCAATATCAGGCACCTGAACGTAACATTGCAGTTCCAGTCGGACTCCCATATATGATAAAAAGGTCAAATAGTGGATGGGTCAAAATTAGCAATATCAGGCACCTGAACGTAACATTGCAGTTCCAGTCGGACTCCCATATATGATAAAAAGGTCAAATAGTGGATGGGTCAAAATTAGCAATATCAGGCACCTGAACGTAACATTGCAGTTCCAGTCGGACTCCCATATATGATAAAAAGGTCAAATAGTGGATGGGTCAAAATTAGCAATATCAGGCACCTGAACGTAACATTGCAGTTCCAGTCGGACTCCCATATATGATAAAAAGGTCAAATAGTGGATGGGTCAAAATTAGCAATATCAGGCACCTGAACGTAACATTGCAGTTCCAGTCGGACTCCCATATATGATAAAAAGGTCAAATAGTGGATGGGTCAAAATTAGCAATATCAGGCACCTGAACGTAACATTGCAGTTCCAGTCGGACTCCCATATATGATAAAAAGGTCAAATAGTGGATGGGTCAAAATTAGCAATATCAGGCACCTGAACGTAACATTGCAGTTCCAGTCGGACTCCCATATATGATAAAAAGGTCAAATAGTGGATGGGTCAAAATTAGCAATATCAGGCACCTGAACGTAACATTGCAGTTCCAGTCGGACTCCCATATATGATAAAAAGGTCAAATAGTGGATGGGTCAAAATTAGCAATATCAGGCACCTGAACGTAACATTGCAGTTCCAGTCGGACTCCCATATATGATAAAAAGGTCAAATAGTGGATGGGTCAAAATTAGCAATATCAGGCACCTGAACGTAACATTGCAGTTCCAGTCGGACTCCCATATATGATAAAAAGGTCAAATAGTGGATGGGTCAAAATTAGCAATATCAGGCACCTGAACGTAACATTGCAGTTCCAGTCGGACTCCCATATATGATAAAAAGGTCAAATAGTGGATGGGTCAAAATTAGTAATATCAGGCACCTGAACGTAACATTGCAGTTCCAGTCGGACTCCCATATATGATAAAAAGTTCAAATAGTGGATGGGTCAAAATTAGTAATATCAGGCACCTGAACGTAACATTGCAGTTCCAGTCGGACTCCCATATATGATAAAAAGGTCAAATAGTGGATGGGTCAAAATTAGCAATATCAGGCACCTGAACGTAACATTGCAGTTCCAGTCGGACTCCCATATATGATAAAAAGGTCAAATAGTGGATGGGTCAAAATTAGCAATATCAGGCACCTGAACGTAACATTGCAGTTCCAGTCGGACTCCCATATATGATAAAAAGGTCAAATAGTGGATGGGTCAAAATTAGCAATATCAGGCACCTGAACGTAACATTGCAGTTCCAGTCGGACTCCCATATATGATAAAAAGGTCAAATAGTGTGATGGGTCAAAATTAGCAATATCAGGCACCTGAACGTAACATTGCAGTTCCAGTCGGACTCCCATATATGATAAAAAGGTCAAATAGTGGATGGGTCAAAATTAGCAATATCAGGCACCTGAACGTAACATTGCAGTTCCAGTCGGACTCCCATATATGATAAAAAGGTCAAATAGTGGATGGGTCAAAATTAGCAATATCAGGCACCTGAACGTAACATTGCAGTTCCAGTCGGACTCCCATATATGATAAAAAGGTCAAATAGTGGATGGGTCAAAATTAGCAATATCAGGCACCTGAACGTAACATTGCAGTTCCAGTCGGACTCCCATATATGATAAAAAGGTCAAATAGTGGATGGGTCAAAATTAGCAATATCAGGCACCTGAACGTAACATTGCAGTTCCAGTCGGACTCCCATATATGATAAAAAGGTCAAATAGTGGATGGGTCAAAATTAGCAATATCAGGCACCTGAACGTAACATTGCAGTTCCAGTCGGACTCCCATATATGATAAAAAGGTCAAATAGTGGATGGGTCAAAATTAGCAATATCAGGCACCTGAACGTAACATTGCAGTTCCAGTCGGACTCCCATATATGATAAAAAGGTCAAATAGTGGATGGGTCAAAATTAGCAATATCAGGCACCTGAACGTAACATTGCAGTTCCAGTCGGACTCCCATATATGATAAAAAGGTCAAATAGTGGATGGGTCAAAATTAGCAATATCAGGCACCTGAACGTAACATTGCAGTTCCAGTCGGACTCCCATATATGATAAAAAGTTCAAATAGTGGATGGGTCAAAATTAGCAATATCAGGCACCTGAACGTAACATTGCAGTTCCAGTCGGACTCCCATATATGATAAAAAGGTCAAATAGTGGATGGGTCAAAATTAGCAATATCAGGCACCTGAACGTAACATTGCAGTTCCAGTCGGACTCCCATATATGATAAAAAGGTCAAATAGTGGATGGGTCAAAATTAGCAATATCAGGCACCTGAACGTAACATTGCAGTTCCAGTCGGACTCCCATATATGATAAAAAGGTCAAATAGTGGATGGGTCAAAATTAGCAATATCAGGCACCTGAACGTAACATTGCAGTTCCAGTCGGACTCCCATATATGATAAAAAGTTCAAATAGTGGATGGGTCAAAATTAGCAATATCAGGCACCTGAACGTAACATTGCAGTTCCAGTCGGACTCCCATATATGATAAAAAGGTCAAATAGTGGATGGGTCAAAATTAGCAATATCAGGCACCTGAACGTAACATTGCAGTTCCAGTCGGACTCCCATATATGATAAAAAGGTCAAATAGTGGATGGGTCAAAATTAGCAATATCAGGCACCTGAACGTAACATTGCAGTTCCAGTCGGACTCCCATATATGATAAAAAGTTCAAATAGTGGATGGGTCAAAATTAGTAATATCAGGCACCTGAACGTAACATTGCAGTTCCAGTCGGACTCCCATATATGATAAAAAGGTCAAATAGTGGATGGGTCAAAATTAGCAATATCAGGCACCTGAACGTAACATTGCAGTTCCAGTCGGACTCCCATATATGATAAAAAGGTCAAATAGTGGATGGGTCAAAATTAGCAATATCAGGCACCTGAACGTAACATTGCAGTTCCAGTCGGACTCCCATATATGATAAAAAGGTCAAATAGTGGATGGGTCAAAATTAGTAATATCAGGCACCTGAACGTAACATTGCAGTTCCAGTCGGACTCCCATATATGATAAAAAGTTCAAATAGTGGATGGGTCAAAATTAGCAATATCAGGCACCTGAACGTAACATTGCAGTTCCAGTCGGACTCCCATATATGATAAAAAGTTCAAATAGTGGATGGGTCAAAATTAGCAATATCAGGCACCTGAACGTAACATTGCAGTTCCAGTCGGACTCCCATATATGATAAAAAGGTCAAATAGTGGATGGGTCAAAATTAGCAATATCAGGCACCTGAACGTAACATTGCAGTTCCAGTCGGACTCCCATATATGATAAAAAGGTCAAATAGTGGATGGGTCAAAATTAGCAATATCAGGCACCTGAACGTAACATTGCAGTTCCAGTCGGACTCCCATATATGATAAAAAGGTCAAATAGTGGATGGGTCAAAATTAGCAATATCAGGCACCTGAACGTAACATTGCAGTTCCAGTCGGACTCCCATATATGATAAAAAGGTCAAATAGTGGATGGGTCAAAATTAGCAATATCAGGCACCTGAACGTAACATTGCAGTTCCAGTCGGACTCCCATATATGATAAGAAGTTCAAATAGTGGATGGGTCAAAATTAGCAATATCAGGCACCTGAACGTAACATTGCAGTTCCAGTCGGACTCCCATATATGATAAAAAGGTCAAATAGTGGATGGGTCAAAATTAGCAATATCAGGCACCTGAACGTAACATTGCAGTTCCAGTCGGACTCCCATATATGATAAAAAGGTCAAATAGTGGATGGGTCAAAATTAGCAATATCAGGCACCTGAACGTAACATTGCAGTTCCAGTCGGACTCCCATATATGATAAAAAGTTCAAATAGTGGATGGGTCAAAATTAGCAATATCAGGCACCTGAACGTAACATTGCAGTTCCAGTCGGACTCCCATATATGATAAAAAGGTCAAATAGTGGATGGGTCAAAATTAGCAATATCAGGCACCTGAACGTAACATTGCAGTTCCAGTCGGACTCCCATATATGATAAAAAGGTCAAATAGTGGATGGGTCAAAATTAGCAATATCAGGCACCTGAACGTAACATTGCAGTTCCAGTC
>JAZHYW010003806.1:0-17915 GCA_037355805.1 Ixodes ricinus | reverse complement strand
TATTAAAGATTTATTTCTATCTCTCTTCATGCATAGAGTCACAAAAATGAGCTGCGCTTAGAGTTTCGGCACCCCGTTCCCCGACATTGCTCTGGGCGCCGCCTTTTCGGGTCTTGAGCAGAGCAGATGCAACTGCCGATTGTCATGATTCAAAAGTGCGACTTCCTCAGCATTAGATCCGGTGTCAGGAAGCTGATGCAATATGGCTTTGCTCTGTCGCGGACTGCTTAAACAATTGTGGAGGACGGAAAAGCGCTTCCTGTGCTTTCAGATAAAGCTTCATATAACTGGCAACCATGAGTTTAAGCCACAATATGACCAAGTTGTTGTATCCTGACTGATTATTTTATTAGTACTTCATCTTCTTTTATGCTAAATTTCCTCTCTTCGTCTTCGTCATCTTCACTCAACAATAAAGACAGTCTGGTATTGGCCACCGCAGCGTTCGGTCGCACGTTCCCGACCTGCCGGGTCCACCGAGGACACCACCGAGGACACCACAAACCTTTTGGCGACGAGGATGGAGGGATTCGGACTTAAGCCGCCTCCAGACTTCTTGGACAAACCAGGAACTCCGAAAATTCCATGGGAGCGATGGATTTCGATTTTCGAATGCTTCCTCGGAGCGTCTGGTGCCCTTCAACTGTCCTCGGAACGCCGCCAATACCTGCTCCGCCACTGCCTGGGATTGGAAGGTCAGCGGATATTCGACACCCTGCCTTCCTCCCGCGCTGTCGCTGTGCCGTCGCCAGCAACGACGTCAGCGGCAGCCGGCTCTCCTGCCAGTTCTTCAGTTGTTGCTACACCGACGAGCAGAGACGTATACCAAGAGGCTGTGGATTCCCTCAGCGCACACTTCCAAAGGTCGTGCAACATCAGCCTTGAGCGCCATCGATTTCGCCGGCGCTACCAACGTCCGGAAGAGTCTTTGTCAGACTACTTGACTGATCTCCGAGTATTGGCAGTTCCGGCCAACTTCGGCCTTCAACAGGACGAGAACATCCGAGAGCAGTTCACAGCTGGAGTGCTGTCAACTCAGGTTCGTGAACGGCTACTTCTGGACAGCAATCTCCCCTTCGACCAAGCTGTTCAAATCGTCCTCAACATCGAAAGGACCAAGGCCGAGGCCAAGGAGCTGACCATTGCCACAGAACAGCAGTCGACATGCCACGTCGCCCATGACGTTCACAAGGTCGACTATCACCGACAGTTTCCTCGTGGAACGTCGTCCTCCCGTAAGCCGTCGGGACGGAACTTTCCACCTCAGCGCAATACGCGGCACAGTTCACCGTTCCATCAAGCGTCAAGTGAGTACGCTCCATCTACGTCAACTAGATCGGCATACCGCGCCCTGACATGCCATGACCAGCGCTCGGTTCCCTCAATGGCATTAGCGCAAAATTACCGCGCCTTTCAAAAACAAACGCCCATGCGCCGCGAGATGAACTATCGCGACGATAGAAAATGCGCGAACTGCGGGTATGGTATTGAGCACTGTCAAAGCTACGACACTTGTCCGGCACGAGGAAGAACGTGCAACGGCTGCGGCCGAATCGGGCATTTCCATCGCATGTGCCGCAGCACACTTAAGCCCTTACGCCGTCAGAACCGCGTCCAAATTCAGGAAATCTTCTCAGACGAAGAAGACGAACAAGTAGTTCTCCACGTGTCTACGCTTTCCCGGATGGGAATATATATCAGCGTCATAATCTACGGTAGGCCTCTACAGTTCCTCCTGGATACAGGTTCCTCAGTGTCTATCGTCGAAAAAGACATTTTTCAAAAGTACTTCAGAAGTGATGCGAAGATCGTCCCACCGCCGGTGACCCTGCTCAATTATTCCCGGCAACGTATCGAGGTACTGGGAGCCTTCTCCGCGTCAGTACAATTTAAGACACGTTCAGCGAAAATTCTCTTTTACATTGCGAATACTGGAACGTCGTTGTTGGGGATGGATGCCGTGAAAGCTTTGGATCTACAAATTCAAGGGTCCACAATGAGCTGTTTGTACACGGAGGCCGATGAATCAGTAGAAACCTGCCCAAATAGTTTCGAGACCGGCATGAACGGAGACTCATCCTCTTCGGGTCACAGCTCTACGAGCCATCCTCAACAGCACGAGGAGCCGTCGACGCTGCATTCAACACCGTCTACACAACTCTCAGAGAGAGACGAGTCATCAGAAGCTATAGAAGCTGCATGGAGGTCGCGCCTGCGACCCCAAGAGGCTTCGTCTTCTTCGAAAGTTTTGACGCCGGTAGCTTCCAATTCCGAAACCACAGAACTTTCGCCGACTCGACCGGGCCTTCCGACGTCTTTGAATGACTTCGGTCATCTCTTCACCCCTGAGCTGGGCCATGTCAAAGGCTACACCCACAAGGTGAAGATCCGGAGCTCAGTGCGGCCCGTGCAGCACAAGATGCGTCGCATCCCATTAATGGCACGAAAACCTGTCACGGAAGAAATTAAGCGCCTTGAGGCAGCAGGAGTAATTGAACGCATCAGCGCATCCGAATGGGTTTCACCTATTGTTGTAGTACAAAAGAAAGATGGGTCAATCCGGATGTGTGTAGACCTCAGGGAAGCTAACAAGGCTGTCGTTATTGACAGCTACCCTTTGCCTCACATCGAGGAGCTTTTGAATGCGCTACACGGGGCAAAGCGTTTCTCCAAATTGGACTTGGCGTCAGCCTACCACCAAGTCACCCTTCATCCTGAGAGTCGAGACTTAACAGCATTTATAACACACGAAGGCCTTTTCCGCTTCAAGCGTGTTTGCTTCGGCCTCGCGTCCGCGCCAGCAACATTCCAAGAGATGATGGCAGCAATTCTAGAAGGATGTAAAGGAGTTTTATTTTATCTTGATGACGTCATCGTCTTTGGAAAGTCCAGAGAAGAGCACTTAGAGCGACTGCGCCATGTTCTGCAGCGTATCGCTAAGGCTGGACTTAAACTAAACAAGTAATGCGTTTTTGATGTGCCCGAACTTTCCTTTCTGGGCCATCACGTCAGCGGAGAAGGAATCGCTCCACTTAAACAGAAACTGGACGTCATCAACGCGACTCCCATCCCGACGGACACTACACAACTAAGATCATTCCTAGGGATGGTAGAGTACTATAGCCGTTTTGTCCCTCGTCTTGCAGCAGAAGTCGAGCCCCTGCGCAAGTTCTTGCGGAAGGACATTCCTTTTATATGGGATACCGAAGCGAACACCTGCTTCACGAAGATCAAAAGTCTGCTGTCCTCAGCACAGATTTTGAAGATGTTTGATCCCAACCTTCCCATAATCGTCTCGACGGACGCATCTGGGTACGGACTCGGCGCCGTACTTCAACAGCACAATGGGAAGGAAGTACAAACAGTCGCTTTCGCCTCTCGCACGCTAACAACTGCAGAGCGAAAATACTCAGTGGGCGAAAGAGAAGCGCTCGCGTGCCTGTGGGCTTGCGAACGGTGGCACAACTACCTGTGGGGCCGGCGTTTCACACTTCAAACAGACCACCAGGCCCTAGTGACGTTGTTGGCAACACGTGGAAAAGGCACGCGAGCTGGCTCGGTTCCCATAGCAACCGAGTGACTACTCGTCACGTGACCTCGCAAGAGCCGTGATGTCACCGGTAAGATGGCTGCATGACTGCGCCCAGAGCTGGGGGATGTGAGTTTGTTCGGTACGCGGAGTCGTGATGTGCCGCAGCTTGCCGACGATTTCGGGCTTTTTCGTACTCTCTGACATAGGTATAACGTGAAAATCTGAAAGAATGACACATTATAGCCTTTCTGTGCAAGATCGCTTTGAATATTAAAACCAGTGCGACAGCATCAGTCATATCGTCGTAGTGGTGCTCGGATTCCCGGATGTGTTCGAGGATCGATAAGACTTTTAGCATGCAATTTTCGCATAGCTTTGTTTCAACGTTGGGGTGTCTGAGAATCTATGCGAAATCTATGCGTCGCATGTTGGGCCTTGAGGAGGTTGTTTCAAACCCACATAACCGCATAATCACAAACTTTTAGCGAAGAAGCTCCTGCAATGTTTACGTTTTGTACTAATCAACGATTTTACGATATAACTTTTAGGATAAAATTTTCTCATTTTTCTAGCTTCCTTTGAAAGTTTGAATTTCTGAGAATCGAAACGAAAAGTATACGTCGCGTGTACGGCCTAGGGGAATTTAGTTCAGCAATGGGTCACCGAATAATCGCAGCAACTTTTAGCGAGGAAGCTCCTGCGATCTTTAACCTTTTGTACTAATCGACGATTTTACAAATTGGCAGTTCTGAAGATCTTGATATAACGTGCTTTCATTGCAGCAGCTTGCATTTGATCGCAGTCTTTTTTGGTTTGTTTTTTCAAGTGAAAAGCTGGCGTTTAGTGACGATTATGAAATGTCCTGCTATATAACAAAGCATCAACACATACTATTAAACTTAGATGCTCAGAGGTGTGTTCGTCTTTGTAATTAACAAGTTACAGACATTTATTTCCTACGAGTGTAATATTTATTTTCTATAGCTGGGCCCGTTTTATGCTGATTAATGTCAGCGTGCTATGATGTTATAATATGTGTATGGTGCTAAATATCCTCTTTGCAATGCCTACAAAGGCCAAAATGACGTCCGCCAACCCCACCTCACGCATTGGACACGAGAACTGTGTCACTCGGACGTATGCGCTCGTCAACAATCAATTCGTCGACGAATATTTGAATTCGCGTTCGTGGCCAATGAGTGCCCTGACGGAACTTATCATCACTTGCGAATGCCAAGTTCTATGGTGTGCTTAAAAAGCACGGTAGAAGCTTGGGGTCATCGCATCGGTGCCCTAGCATGTCACGACCGCGTGGCTTCACAATTCGCTTTTGAGTTGAGGACACGGTGGTTGAGGATTACAGCTAAGGAAGAAGAAGGTAAAAAATCATTTCATGGCCCCTTTCACACGGATATGTGTGCTACACCAGATAAAAATGTTGACTTTTTGAACGCCGGTGGACTACCGGATGACCACTTGGCCTGTCGGCAAGAACACCCCATATCCGGCGTCCGTCTCTTTTGATGGCGTTAACAATCCTCTGGAGACCACCATGCTGTCCTTTTGGTCCCCGTCGGCTGTTCATCGCACAAACGATCGTGAGACTGTCGTCGACATCGCTCCTCACAAGTCGGTGAGAAAATCTCATCCTGAATGGATGATTGAGTCTTGAACAAGTATGATGTAAGCATACTTTCGCTTACTATGGGGCATTCGAGCAGCAGTCAGGGTTTGAGGCAATCGTCCTGTCGTGGCCGGATAATCGGATTTTGTTCCATCGGAGCGAAGTCCAAAAGTACGTCCCACGAAGCTGCCGCCATACCGGCGGTGCGGAAAACCACTCGCCTTGTCCGTGCACATACGATACCTAGCAGCTCTCGACGCCCGACAGTCCCCAGGATGCAAGTCGTCTCACTTCACAGAAGAAACGGGCACCGTTCCTTCGGAGGCCCATGCCCTATCGCCATGCCAAGCGTCTTTTACCACTTTTCAATTAACGAATGGAGATATAAACTAGACTAAAAAAATTGCAACCCGGCGTCGCTAGCAGTACGGTTACCATGGCAACCTCCCAGGCCCAAAATGGAGATCACTATCGGCGCTTCTCACGTCGTGCATCTAGATAATTTTGCGTCGTGTCGCTACTCTGGCAGCTACGCTGATATATAGAGTGGCTCTAGCCGTACCTATTGCCCTAACCACAACCCACCGCAACAAGCACCTCGGAAAGTACCATGGCATCTAATACCAACATGCATCTGACGCAAACGAAAATAAGATTATTTCCTGTTTCGGCGCGGCAAAGGGAACAGAGGGGAGAGTGAGTACTTGTAGCCTGGACGGATTGCTCGCCCATTTGAGTGAAAACAAAGACGACAAAAAGGACTGTGATTCACGAGCGCGGCGGCAGAGCACGCTCAACGATTCCGACAAATTGTCTCATCGCGGCTCCTGTTGAACTCTGTAAGTAATGTACGTAAATATGTAGTGCCAAGTCTTTGGCTCTTACACAGTCATTGACTCTACAAGTGCTCTTAGGAGAAGTGGACGCATAGACATTATTAAGGCGAAAGCCTTATGTGTCTCATCGTTCAGTCGGCCTTCAAAGTCCCTGAGAGAAAAGACGTCGAGACACGAAAGGTACGAAAACCGGCGACACGAAAGGTACACAAAATCCACGGTTCGCCACTGGACCACGAGATGGCGTTACTTTTGCCAGAGTCGGCAAATGCGCAATATTCCTCTAAAAGACTTTGCGCTCTTGTACCTCGGCTGGCGTGGAACCAGCGACATTTCGTTCAGTATTCTGACGCGGTACCCCTCCGACAGGGCTGCCAACACGAAAAGTGTTGGCGGTGTTGGCCTCCGCCACGGGCGGAGGAGTACCGCCACATCCGGAAATCATGTGTCTGACCTTAATGCATCGACGCTTTGGCTTTCGTCTCCAAGTCATCTTAGGGATAGCATAAGAGACCCTGTGAGTTTCGCTAGTTTGTGTACCGCAAGAATACTGACCTGTGTCTATATCACCTCTTACAAGCGGATAGACTTATTCGCTATAAATTTTGCTCCACAAAGCAGCAGTGTCTGCTCATGTCCATTGCGCCCTAGTTCACGAGAGAGTTGAATGACCGATTTCAATTACACTTAGGCTTATGGCTACGCGGTTTAAGGACAGCGTCACCCCCCCCCCCTAATCAGTATACAAGCAGCTCTGTTAAAATAAAACTAAAAACGCTCCTCCCAAGCATTAGTTTTGATGTGTCATCTTGGCATCATGGTTATATAAGTCAAGACAGAACTGTAAACATTTTATTTGTACAGTTTTTGTTTTTAACAGATGGATTGCAACTTTGTCATTGTACTGTGGACCAAAGGTGCAAAGAAACCATGGTACCATATCGCTGCAGCAAACACGGCCCTTGTTGGAAGGCAGATTGCGTTTCTTCTATGGAAGCTAACCAAGGACTTTCCAGAGACTGTTTTAAGTTCAGAAGTTCACTTGATTGGCTTCAGTCTTGGTGCTCATGTCGCCGGATTTTGTGGAAGGACTTTTACGTTAATAACAAATAAAACTATAGGAAGAATAACTGGTAAGTATATTTTATGTTGATAGTTAGGCCAGAAGTTCCAACAAACATAAAAGTGGCAAGGTTTACTTTTTAAGGAAGTCAACCTACCGCGCTGAAGTGCTATTGTAGAGACAGGCTGGAATATTAATAAAAAAGTACACGTTTGTGAGATGTGAACAAGAAACAAATCAGTAAACGCTGTCAATTAAACATAAAATAGAGTATAAGACACGGAAGTTCAAAATCGCAATCTCTTTTTGAAATAAGCGATCCCACATCAATGCTTAAAGTGGAGGTCTCGGTGATTGTGTGAGGAGTCAAATTAATATTTCTTGGAATTGGGCATACATAATTGTTTTGTTTAATTGAAGAATATACGTGAGTGGACACATTCCTTGGTGCTTCCGAAAAGGGATTTTTGTTAATTCCCGTCGGGGTGTTAAACACAGCATACAAAAACTTCAAGGCCAGGTTTTCTCGCCCTAAAATAGGAGGTTCCTCCCCAATTATGTTTTATGTCTTTCACGATGGCATTTCTACTCTATTTTTTTATGTAAGTCTTCTGGCATGGCTCTTTATTTTTTTACAGCTTACCATTAATGTACTTTCGGTGCGTGTCCCACAAAACTCACGCGTATTCAAGTTGTCGTTCTCACTAAGCAGCAAGAGGCTCAATTTTTGGGAGCACTACGCAGATTACGAATAAGAAAGTTTAACGTACGACTAGCTTTCTTAATGGTTTATCTTACATAACTAATTAAACAAAAATTTGGACTAATTCCAGATGCTTACATTGATTCATTGATTAAATGTTTGGTCATCAATAAAGGAACGCGTTGAGATAACATTAGGCTTTCCACTAAAAGTAACGTCATGTGGGTACACTTACCAGCGTTAAGCCTTAGTTCCCGACACTTACACCACTCAGAGATTCAATATAGATATTATTTTAAAAAAGCGGCGTTACTAATGGTGAATTCCACTCGTAGATCCGGAGCGCTTTCTAAAATCCGCGAGGGAGGCAAAATTCCGCTCCGTGGGACACACTCCGAATCGACGAGCGGAAGATGAACTCGCCTTTTTGGAGCGACCCCTCCCCCGCTCCCCCTCGGCCGTTCAAGATGGCCGCTGCTCGAACTTGACGAGCCCCCAACGCTTTCTTTCCGACGACCAGTGACAACTGTCATTGCTTAGCTGCAGAAATACCACACGACACAGGACGGGCGAAAATATCCACTACACGGAGCCCATGTCACAAATAACGAGGAAGACGTCCGCATTGGCACCGTCACATACCTTTCGGCCGCCTCGAAGCGGCGGGGCACGCACAGCGATTGCCATCGGTGGAGTTCAAATTGCTGATACGACTTTAATAAACACAGAGGTAACAAACCATCCCTGGCACGGTCGTTGCCTAATCTGTTCTTGCTTTATTGCGCGAGAAAACGTCGGCGGCAGGCAGCGTAAAAAAAGTAAACAATCAGTGGCGGCAAAATGAACAGGCCTAACCTTGCGTCGGCCTCCTTCCGATTTTCTGCCGTTCTTTTTCTCGTTCTTCCTCTCACGATCACAGATGTCAGCGCTTCCGATTTGTCACGCTCCTGTCCCGGCTTTCAACGCGAGGTAGAAGCGTCCGAGCCATCACAATCCCGCGTAAACAACCGATGCATCCAAGAAGACCCATCTCGACCGACTCGGCACCGTGCCCCGTCCCTTCGTCGACGGCGAGGAAGCGCGGCCGGTCGCCGGCAACGCCGCGTTGCGCATGCACCCCCGTCCTGGGAGGGGAAATGACGTAGCGCGCTCTGTGGCGCTCTGTCCAGTTCCGGGTAGATCTCTCGAATCCCGCAGATCAAGTTTGGCGGAGTTGGAGGCGCTCCACGGGGCGGTAGCTGCCAAAGATCTACGAGCGGAAGATGACCAAGTCGAGCCAGATCTGCGAGCGGAATATGCGCGCTCAAAATGGAGCGCTTTTTGGAGCGCTCGAGATCTGCGAGCGGGAATTCACCATAACTTTGTTTACACAGCTACACAAATGTAGATGCATCTGCATCTCCCTTTTACGCTCCTGAAACATGTGCGGCGTCAGTGTGGCTGATATTTGTTTTCTTCTTTCAGAAGCATAGTTATATTCTGCATGATTAGCCATTTTAAGCTGGTTGACTGTTATAGTCCGCCGCAGGTTAAAGGGCGATTCACACACTTGTGCCGAGTTCGACCAAGTGCAACTGCAACGGCTGAGGGCGGGTGGCTATGGCACAGCTGCGTCGGCTCCATCAAAACCGGTTTTTACCCCGTTTTGTTGGAGCCGACGCAGCTGTTGTCATGGCAACCCGTACGTTAACCAACCTTAAGAATAGCATACGAAAGGCTTCACTCCCAAAGCCCTCTTCTACTTGAGCAAAACAAGCGATGGCGAGTAGTCGAGTCGAGGGGTGAAACTACCACTACCAATCAAATTGAGATAAGAGCTTTGAAAGGAGGGCTTGTCGTGCTATTGTTAACGTGCAAGAGCTATATACCTGCTATATCTCAGCAAGCGGGAGTATTTGCGACGACCATGAACCGCTGAGGAAGCGCTTGCCTTGTCTTCTATGCATTCAAATGACGCCCGCTGAAACGTGCGTAATTACGTCGAGAGTGCGCCTTGTGTCATACGTCCTTTTGACTTACCAGTTCGGGTTGACAACTCACTTTTGTTTAGTAACCACGTCCCTGTAACTCTAAATCCGGCATAAAAAATAGCAATGATTTTGTGATTGTGTCGCCAGTTTTCGGTACTTCTTTACCTTTAGTTCCGCCACGGCTAGAATATGGCTGGGTCATCCGGAATGCTTTGACTCTATCAGAACATTTTGCAATTGAATATATATATATAAACGAATAATAAGAATAGTATACGACAGAGATACTAGAAAGGGGCGGGGAGTTTCTTCTGGTATTTAAACGTTACTGCGCCACCTTATATCTAAGTTGACTGTAACGTCTCAATTCAAATACTTCATACTCTGGTCCACTGTGGTTTATGGCTGGGTAAAATCACTTTATCAATTAAGATCGATGACATTTTTATGTTCTGTCTCAGGTGATCAGGAACGTCTCGCCTTCTGACCTGTCATGTCTTTCCTTTATGTCCTCATTTATCGATAATTAAAAAAAGATTATATTAACCTACTCGATTTGAAACTTGCTCTTTGGACTTGTTTTGGGGGATTTAGTTTGCGTAGGCGCAAATAGATATGATCTAATTATGCCAAGGCATGTCTTGTATTACTATTAGTCTTGTTTTCTTCCTGCATTTATTAATTTTGTTTTAATATTGGCTTTCCTTATTTCATCTCGGGGTGCATGTGCACCGCATATGAGTCCCATGTGGCTGTTTCTGGGCACAAGTAAAATAAATATATAATAATAGTATCATACATAAACTGTTTTTCAGGACTCGATCCAGCCAACGCCTTGTTCACATACTCGGGTGTGCACTTGAGACCCAGTGACGCAGATTTTGTAGACGTTATTCACACCAACAGGGGAAAAGCCTCAGAGGAAAAATGGGGATTGACAAGAAATGCGGTCACGTCGACTTCTATCCGAATGGTGGATCAAGACAGCCGGGGTGCAGCTGGTTCAGTACGTTTATAATTCTTAAGTTACTATGTTGTTGTTGTTTTTTTGCTTTTTCTTTTCACGTGAAACGTCTTTACAAACAGACATTTACAAACCTCGGCAGCCAACATCGGTTGTCGTGGAGTCATCACACGGATCTTAACGTAACCAGGCCGTCTGAAACTGGCAACAAATCTGTAGTTTCTTCTAAAACGGAACACGTTTTTCTAAGTTGGCTCATGCTCTGAGTAAAAAAAATGACATGCGAGTCGCATATTATCGGCGTGTCGCCCAGCCATGCGGCTTTTCGATAAACTGTAGAGGCCGATGACCATGACTACATCATATTGAACAGAGTCGGTTTTCTCGACTGGCAGGAAAGATATCCCACGTGTACTTAACGAAGTTTTTGGGTTTTTTACAGTCCTTTGCAGAATTCCTTAATAGAACACAGCGTCCCAACAGTCCAAGGACAAGTATTCAATGGATTCAGGTTGCTTACACAAAAGTCAATTCACAGTCCAGGGCACAAATATATCCTTGTATTGGAGCCTTGTCTTAAGTGGGAGTGTACCGCTATGTCAATTTAAAGAGAACATTTCCATGTTTCGCTGGCAACAACATTTTTTTTTTTGCATTGCGAAAAACAGGTTATTTTTTGGCGTGTACAAATGGTGCGCGTTAAACTATCCGATGAAGAGCGCCGTGAACATAGGCGTCTGTCGACTGAAAACTCAGAATATCGCTAAACGTTTGGGATGCTAGGACGTTTCACGTGTGCAACACAATTGCCTACCCATTTATCATAATTATTTTTAATTAAAAACAAGGAACCTCTAGTGGCACCTGGTAATGAGGGCCAACAACCTCGTCCCCTATACAGGGTGTTTCACGAAAGGTGGACAAATTCGATATTGCGAAAACTACGTGTCGCAACAAAAAAAGCCTGGTCCTTTTGGTCCTGGGTCAGGGGCCGATTTAGAAAAATATTAAAGTCCGGATAATTAAATTGTTAATTATATTTGCGTAAATAATTTTTTTAATATTGTGTTCAAGGGCATGGTTTCAACTAGAACCTTGCTGAGCATCATCGGAAAACACTAAATCAACAAATTGTAGGACGATAGAAGGCACGCGCGGTATTTTACGGCTTTTTGAAAAACCGCACAACTTCGACGGGTTTTTAAGTTTTGGTCTGCAATCGGAGCGCTGCTCGGAACCGACGGCACCGCGCCCCGTGGTGAATTAGTGCAACCAACCTCTGCTGCGCTGTCCTCGCGTAACGCAGCAGAAGCTGTTTCCACTATTTCTCCACGTGGTGCGGTGCCGTCAGTGCCGAGAAGCGCTCTGATTGCAAACCGGAACTTAAAAACCCGTCGAAGTTGTGCGGTTATTTCAGAAAGTCGTAAAATACCGCGCGTGCCTTCTATCATTCTGTAATTTGTTGATTTAGATTTTTTCGATGATGCTCGGCAAAGATTCTAATTGAAACAATGCCCTTAAAGGCTTAAACTCAATATTTAAAAAACTTAATTACACGAAAATAATTAACAACTAAATTATCCCGAACTTTAGTAATTTCCCTAAATAGGCCCTTGCCTAGGACCAAATCGACACGAGCCTTTTTTGGTGCGATGCGTAGTTTTCGCAGCATCGGAATTTGTCTACCTTTCGTGAAACACCCTGTATATATATATATATATATATATATAGAGAGAGAGAGAGAGAGAGTGAGATTGATAGAGAGAAGACGTAAGGTAAATATAAAAACAATGGACCGGCAAAAGTTAATAAGTCAAAGGTGCGTACTGTCAGAGTTACTACTTCGAAGTTTATTACGACGCTTCGAGCGGGGACCGCTCTTCATCAGATAACGAGATGCACAGCCCGTGAAAATTCACGGGCTGTACACTCGTTACGCTGACGAGATGCAGCGGTCTAAAACTCCGACTCTCCGACATACGCTCTTATATATATATATATATATATGTGTTTATCGGGCGGTCGGGCTCGGGCCGGAGCTAAACATTCTGGCCCGTGCACGCGCTAATATATATATATATATATATACTATATATATATATATTAGTAGTGCACGGGCCATAATATTTTATATATATATATATATATATATATATATATATATATATATATATATATATATATATATATATATATATATATATATATATATATATATACTAGTGCAGTGCACGGGCCAGAATTTTAGGTCCGGCCCGAGCCGGACAGAAGTTTTGATTTCTACGCCCGGCCCGACCCGGCCCGGTAAAGACACGGCCCGGGCCCGGCCAGTGTCCGATAAAATTTTAAAATATAAGCCCGAGCCCGGTCCAAGACGGAAAACTGGGGCCGATATTTTTTTTACACCATAAATGACTTACACACTTAAAATTTTAACACCCTTATTGGTGTAAATAGCTTGTCCTATGGGGAGCACCCTTATTCGTGTAACAAAACACCCTATGAAAGGGGTGTAATTCTTAGCACCCTAAGAAAGGGGTGTGATTTTCTGACACCCTAATAAAGGGGTGTGATTGTCTCACACCCTAAAAAAGGGGTGTGATATTTCTAACACCCTTAATCATGGGTGTGATTTCTAACACCCTAAAAAGGGGTGTTACTTTCTAACACCCCTTTTCTAACAAGGGTGTGATTTTCTAACGCCCATAAAAGGGGGTGTAATGGCTGCCCGGACCTCCACAAAACGTACGGCAAAATGACCACAACTGAGCCCAAATATACCTGAACCACTCTTTATTCTTTCAATCAGGGAACCATTCTCTAGTTCTTCAGCATCTTGGTCACAACTTTGATTGCGACTGCACGTAAGGGAGAGAAGCTGAGCTTCAGGCAGATCCTCTCTAAGAGGCATGCGGTGTTGTATATCTTCTTCCCGTAAGCAATTCCGAAGAGCCAGTAGGCTGCCATTGTGGCAGCTAATCCTTCTTCGGCATTTGCCACCTTGAAGAGCTCCGTCCTATCCACGTACAAGCACATGGTCTCTGCGCCCTCCACGTCGCACCCAGTGTGCACTACACATGGTGTCACAGGAATGGTTCCATCCTGCATATATAAAAGCAGAATTGAGTCAGTCACAAAACAAAAAGCTGCAAAATGACACATAAGGAATCATATTAAAAATTCGTGGCACACTTAATTACCATTAAGGGTTCCTTATACATACTAGCCATACAGCAGGCGGGGGAGGTGGATGAGAGGAGGGGGTGGGAGGGGTGGGGGTTACAGGGTGCGCACGCCTACGCCGACAACGCCGCCGCCTTTTCGTCGAAATGGGGTTTCTAATGCTAGCGCAAAAATAAGCATGATTTTATCATTTTACTGCTTGCCATACCCCTGAGCCGCATAAGAATATTATGATAGCATATCTCCTGGTCCTGTCTAAGAGCTACGTAGTCTAAGCAGAAGGCACAAACAAATGTCTTGTTTTAAGACCAAGCCACATGAAAAACCATGCAAAATAAAGGGGAGCAGAGAACCTGTTTCGAGCATCACTGACATTTAAGCAGCACTTGTTACAAGTAGCTGATGAATGCTATATGTGAAAGACAACTTTACTAAAACTGTGCTACATGCCTGCTCAGTTGTAACGGTATATTCGAAGCTTGGTAGTGTGCAATGCAAAAGTTTATAGCATGGCCTAGATTTGAGCGAAGATTTGTTTTCTAGCATTGTGGTAATAACAGCAGCAACACATAACAGGTATGGTTCAGTTCCTCAACATTTTTTGTTTGTTGAGGAACTGAACTGTTTTGTATATTATTTTTGTTTTTGTCTTAGATTTCGTCACTCTAGGGCAGTGAGGAATTTGTGCCACACAAATAAAGTCGAACCTATCCTCCTCAATTTAACTCCATATTTTCCTATTATAATAACTTACACTTACATCCTCATTGACAACTACTAACAAAAGAAATAAAGGGAACATACTCAAGAAATAAAGTGTACGTACCAGACGATGCAGAGGTAATCCATACGACGTTTATTTGAGCTTAATGTCAAACAAACAGTAGACTCGATCGATGTCCGAGTGACGAGAGGAGAGTCCGCCACCAACGCAGCCACGACCGGCTAGCACCGAACACATTCCCCACACCACGGTCCACCCCACCGTTCACAACTTCGAAATTGATAAGAGCGAACAACGAGGGAGGACACTGGCCCTCCTTCCCGAAAACAAGGTCAGCTATTCATGCGGGAAGGGTCCACTTCGTAGAAAAAGTCGGGGGCATCCTGTTCTGAGTCAGCAAGGCGCGCCTAGCTGGGCTTTGCTTGCGGGCGAAGTCGAGGGAAGCACAGGCGAGTTTTGCGGGTCCATGTCTCTTTTTTCGCTGCCTGAAATCGTGATGCGTGCGATCATCCCGAAGAAAAATCTTCCGGGTGCAAAAATAGCAAAATTTTGGCTTTGGATCGTGGATTAAAGTGGATTTTGGATTGTAAAACAGGGTTGCCAAACGCAACTCTCAAAAGATCACGCGTTATCGCCGAGAAACCTCCAACCTCCTCTCGCCAACCGCCAATCGCCTCTGGGTGTGTCTGAACGGGGTCGCTCGCGCACCGCATCCGCAGCCGCTTCGCGAACGCGGATCCGCTTCCAGTGTGAATGCGCCATTACGCTGATGGCGTGAGAAGGCACCTCAAAGTCTGTGACGGTGGCCGGACTCGCGTCCTGTTGCTTTGTTCCCTCATGAGAGGATTAGGGTTGACCTCCGCGGGGGTTGGGAGGGGGGACCTAAAGTCAGGAAAACTTCGAAGCTGTCATTTTTGTTTAGGCTTGTTTTTCTCATGGAAGCGAGGACGCGCGTAGGATTATGTTGCCTCGGCGCGGGTTTGGGGGGATTATCTTTTTCGCCACCTGTTTCATTTCGTTTTCGCTAATGGAAGGAACCATCGAGTTCGAGACCGGGCACCTGATCACCAAGGCCTTCTTGGCGAGGTCAAAATTTATGTACATACAATTGTGAAACCTGTGCAGCACATATTCGTAGTGTTGTGGCGTGGAATCAATGTACTTGACTGCAATATTACGTTCAACCGAGTCATTTTGTGGAAAGGTACAGGAACAAGATTGTGAAGCCGACTGGAAAACTCTGCGGCATCTCCGCAACCATGTGTCACCCAGACAACGCGAAGAATATTAATAGAATAACCAAACGAACACAACCTCCCGAACGCGTTGCCCTTGAAAAGAATGGAAACAAAACCCGGGCCGGAAGAGATTTCTGGCCACAGATTTCTGCCCACTGTCATGGCGACCGGAAGTGCCTGGAATACTATGTATAAAAAATGAAGGGTGAAAACGAGTCACGTCAAACGAAGGGTAAAGGAAAAGAGAGCTGGCCAAAAATTGGGCCAGGAGTGGGAATTGAACCCACAGCCTCTGGCAGTACGGGACAGAGGTTGTGGCAAGGCTCCCAGGTGTGTCGGCGTGTGTGTGGGTGTGCGGCCGGGGGGGGGGGGGGGGCTTTTTCTGCTCCCGGGAACTCTCAGGGATCGGGCCTCGAGACCCCCGCAGTCGCCGCCTATGCCCAGACTATTCTTATTGTTAAGCCAAGATTCCTGTATATTCCTCACGCGCGTGAGAGAATAAATATACAAGGTGCAGACTGTGTAAATAAGATATGCAAAAGTAGCTAAATATTTCTATTTCGTAAAAGCAACTTTTTTTTCTCGACGAGTTGGACTATTATCTGTACTTCATATCGGCCACGCATGCTCAACGTGCTTACAAAGATTACTAACGCGTCGACCAAGGCGTGCCTTTGCCTCGCAGGTCTAATCAACAAGGACGAGTTTAGCTACACAGCCGCGCGCACTTATTATCAACAAGCACGAGTTTACCTACGGATCGTGCCACGCGCACTGCCGCTGAAGATTCGCAATGACGAAACGACCTGTCCATGAAACGTCGTTAGACGATCCAAAACGGCGTGAATGCGTGAGAGTCTGCTCTGAGCAGCTCGCCCCTTCGATTACCCATTGATTCTCCTTCATTTGGTTGTCCTCAAAAAGATCACCTGCCATAATGAACGCGATGGGGTTTCCCCATTTCAAGCAGGAGCACAACGGTAAACGACGCTATTATGTTCTTCTTGTAAACAACGCACCCATCTTGGCGGCTCTCTCGCATCTGCTTGTCCCCTTGTCGTCCGCCACTGCGCTGACTGCGTGACTGCGCCATCTCGCGATCTCGCTACCGTCATTAACTGATCGTTGGCTTGAATAGCATTCCATGGAGAATCCAATTCAAGCCCATATTTTTGCGTGGTGTTTGTACGGTGCCTGGAAGCCTGGACGCGTCATCGTTCTACGCACCGTACTGTTTGCTCGCCTCCCGGCCTCGCGCCCAGTTCAAACATGTTCGGAAGCGCGGTCGCTGGACGTCCGTTGACCACTCGACCGGGGACGGAAGCATAGAGCATTGCTCATCGTCATTTGCGACGGGTTTTCGGGCAGAAATTGGTAGGAATAAATGGCCTCTCCTCTGGCGAGAAGAAAAACCGCGTCCATGACAATGATGTTGACGGAACAGAGGGGAAAGCGGATTTGTGTAAGATTAATGTGACGCGCATTCTTGCACGTTCTCGTTGATGTCCTGAAGTTTTGAGGGGACGCGGACCGATTCGCTACATAATTCCAAGCAATTTGAGCTACGTCTTGGAATTGCACAAAGTATAAAATCCACCGCTTAAAGCACATATTACATAAAAATTGGAGCTTGCTAATGCAGGCGACATTTTTTTCCCGACTCGTTTCATAGTTAGCTTCTCGATTTGGGGCACGTGCTGCTATACCGCGATGACGATCAATCAATGTCACGATGTCCTTACCGGTTCCTCTCGCAGACAAGGGTTTCTTCGACGTGATTAACTTCGACTCCTTGAAATCATATAAGTCCATCACACCCTTTCTACACGTTATGTACGGGGGGTGTTGCGACGAGTGCGTACACCCTTCTAACACGATTTCATAAACATATTTCAAACTGTGGGTGTGATAGGGGTGTAAGAGGGGTGTATGTAGGGTGTAAGCCTTCTCGTACACCCCTGTTACACCCACCAATACTCTAAATCGTGTAAAATGGGTGTAGGAAGGGTGTAGGAGGGGTGTTGGTTAAAAAAAACACCCTTTTAACACGATTTTGGGTGTTAAAATATTTACTGTGT
>JAZHYW010003805.1:0-11080 GCA_037355805.1 Ixodes ricinus | reverse complement strand
TATATATACCAAAAAACGCACTCCAGAGTTGTGACATTAAGCAGTGCAAGCATGACGTTTTGCATTACTTAATGTCACAACTCAGACTGCTTTTTTGGTTCTAAGCATATGTTTCGCATCGTCATTCGCTGAGCTGCCTCCGTAAGTTGCGGGGATTGGCTCTCCGAGTGTTGTGTGGAAAATAGACGCACGGGCTTTTCAGAGACTGGAAATGCAAAACTGCCGTTTTAGTTGTATTTGTTTTTTCACGAGCTTTGATTTGAGCGTTAAAACATATACATAATTGTTTTTGCAAACCGACGTTCACGCCCAGTTTCGCGGTACATATATGTTTTGAATTCGAATTTCGTGAGGCGTGCCAAATGTGCTGGTCCTTACACGACCGCATCACCGCACCTTGTACTTTCGACCATTTCGAACGTGGTTGAAACTTCGAATATAGTTGGGAATCAGAGCTCGTTCCACGTTATGTAAGCCAGCATAACCTACGTCTTGATGGGCTCGTACCTCGCGCCGCTCGTTGGCAGCATCCGGCGCAGCGGCGCGACGCAGGTGGAAGAAGATCTAGCTCGAGATCGGCGGCAAACAGCTCCGTGGTCCAAGCTCCTCCCCTAAGCGCACGACTTGCAGGTGGGCAGCTACGAGCATGCAGCTCGTTTGTTCCTGGAAAACATTTCCTGCGCCATCTATGATGAAAAGGCTACAAATAAAGCTAGCGGTTGAATTCCTCCTTAACTAGCTGTCTTGCTAAGGCACTAGAAAGTGATTGTTACCAAGAGGAGTGTATTTTCCAGAACGAATCTACCTTTTTGATAGGTACCAATGTGCTTTCGTTCAGCACGATCCACTGCTCTCTCATCTCGTGGCCGCTTTGAGACTTCCGTGCGTGATGCTTTTCGCAAACAAGCAACAGTGTCTTTCCATATTTTTTTTTAACTTGGACAATTAAAAGAAGAAAAGGAAAAAAAAAAAGAGAAAAGTCTGCGCGCTACGGCATACTGTAAGATTCACTCGATCTGCGTCCGTGGGGCCGTGGCCGAATAAGCTGAGTGCTATACAGAGTTGTCCATAGTACCGTACTTTCCGCGTGAGGCTGGGGACAACTCTTCTACTAAGTTTTTACAGGAAACTGGAGTCACTCGAAATCAGTGTCACTCTTTTTATCGTTCAACCGAATTTGGATTTGTCGTGCAATTCTTTCTTTTCCATTGCAATATTCTTTATATAAACGTGAAAAGACGGTCAGTGTGCAGGCGAGCTGGTGAATAGTATACATCTTAAAACCTGAGACTGTGGTTGGAAAAGTTGAAGGTATTTAGGAGAGGCAACAAGAAAAAGAAGAGGCAAGGTCTCAAACTCAGCTAAAATCTTTATTGCGTTCGCGTCTTATATACTCCGCTTCCAATGACGTCACCAACGTTGACTCCCAACCGTCACAGTTCAAACCACCAGACCCGAAACCGAGGACAAAGCAACAAGCGGACAACTTTATACAATGGCTTATACCTGACCTTAATCTTCGCTAACATCAATGTACCAGTTACAAAAGGACCGAAGGTTTACGGCACCCTCCACAAAATTTGATAAGAACTACATCACAAAAAGCAAACTACCGTTCAGAACCTCTTTATACAAACAAAAGACAAAGAAAACCAGGAAGTCCAAAACGATAACGACGCCTCGAAAGGATCGCTCAAACCAGGATACTAAGGTTCATTGCTTTGTTCAGCATAGAAGGCCGCTTTTACAACCGCAAAACGCTTCGCTTCGTTCCCAACCTGCAAAGACGCCTGGCTGATGCAATTACCCGACGTCTTAATACAAACAGTTTCCTGAACAACACGTTTCATGTCATCTTTCTCTTTACATATTACCTCCGTTTTTGACCAAACAGCCTTACAACCGCGACATTCCTGTAAGTGCCTAGCTAACTCGGAGTTTGAAGCATTGTTCCGGACATTCCTTTTATGTTCAGTGAGCCTATCATTTAAACACCTCGAAGTTTGTCCCACATACTTAAAGCCACACTCCAATGGTATTTCATATACCACTGACCCTTCACACGGAACCGATTTATCGCGGTGCTCCTTCTGGCACTTTTTTTGTCCTGATTCAAAGGGTGTAAGATGGCAAAGCTTAAAATCCGCAGTACACACAGTTTCTATACCAAACTTCTTCGCGCTTGCCTTCAAATTGTGCGAGATGTCGTGGAAGTACGGAATTACTGCTCGTCGGCTGTTTAAGACCTGCTTGTTTTGTTTGCCTGTGAGTTGAATAGTAAGCTGTCGTCTTATAAAAGTGTCCTCATAACCTGCATTCTGTAGTCTTGTCCATTGTCTCTTCAAAGCTTGGCTCAAAAAATGAGTGCATGATTTTGACAACGCGTTCCCAATTAGCGACTTTGCGATTCCCGCTTTAACGTTTTTCGAATGACAACTCTGTTTAGGGAGGATCGGTTTCACCGTTTCCTTGCCATATTCCCAACAAAGCCCGTTGCTTATCTGAATCCGTAAGTCCAAAAATTCTAGTACATCATCTTTCGGTGTCTCTACTGTAAACTGCAACTCCGGGGCCGTTGCCTTTACTAACGCTTCAATAGCTTCCGATAAGCCTTCTTTAAATGTGCACACAATGATATCATCGACATACCTTCTGACGAAGCACATCTCTGCGGTTAACTCACTCGTTTTTTTGGACAGCGCTGCATCTAAGGAGTTGAGGTAAATCTCCGCTAAAATAGGTGCGACTGACGAACCTATACATACGCCTTCCTTCTGGACATATTTGCAAGCGTTGTACTCAATGACTGTTGATTGCAAATAAAAATCTAGCACCGCGAGGAACCCTTCAATTGACACCCCCGAACCGGACTGAAACCTGACTAGATTTAATTCTAACGCATCTCTCACCGCGCTCATCAATCTTTTTTCTCCAGCGAGTAATAAAGATCTTTTATATCCATTGAGAACAGTGCGCATTTCCTCCCATGATTAGTGTCCAAAATGTTTACTAGTTCTTCCGAGTTTTTTAGTGAGAGTGAGTTTTCAAGCCTGACGTATTCTAGCCCTTGCTGTAAAAACTTTGAAACAACCTTTTGCCACGTTCCGTTTTCATTTATTACCACTCGAAGGGGCATCTCCACTTTATGGTCTTTTAGAAAAAACTTTAAACATAAGCCCATCCTAGACTGACTCATTATATTCTTTACCACTTCGTCCTTGTTCTCCTCCTTTAAAACCGCACAAACCCCCTTCCTTAGTTTTGCCATGTTACCATCCCATTCGTGGAACAACAACCCTAATGCATTGTCCGCCTTCTTCTGAAAATTCTGCAACGGTAATACACCAAACCTCCCTGATTTGTCCGTTTGAAGCAACTTCAATAATTTTGACTCCAATTCCTTCTTCACCGTGACCACATCTCTAAAATTCCTTTTCTCTTTTGGGTACCCATCGCCCATAATGCTCTCCAGTCTTCCTAAAGTCTGATCAATAAAAGTCGTTCTTTCATCAAAACTTATCACCCGCGCAACCTTTTGAACAGCAGAAAACACATCAACTCTAGATGGTTTGATATTAGGGCAAAACTTTGGTCCTTTAGCTAAAAAACACTCCGTTTTTTCTGACAATTGTACGTTGAACGGATTGACCACCCGTAACTGGGTTTCGGCCTCCTTATCGGTCTGGCGCCAAACTCTCGGACTGATCTCTTGACGCAATTTCATCAACTTAACCGCGTTCAATACATGCGTTCTTTTCACATACCATAGCCGGTGAAACTGGGCTTTCCTGATGTTCTCCCAGTGTTGGAAGTCCCTGTGTAACTTGTAGTCCTCTCCCAAAAGCTGGATCCACAGTCTGTCACACGCTCCTCGTAGTTCTTGTATCCTCCTGGTGGCTCCTTCTCTGTAGGCCCTCAGGATCCTTTTCTTCGATCTCCAGGACATGCCAGTCAGTGACCCGATCAGACACCCTTTGAATCAGGACAAAAGTGCCAGAAGGAGCACCGCGATAAATCGGTTCCGTGAAGGTCAGTGATATGAAATACCATTGAGTGTGGTTTTAAGCATGTGGACAAACTTCGAGGTGTTTAAATGATAGGCTCACTGAACATAAAAGGAATGTCCGAACAATGCTTCAAACTCCGAGTTAGCTAGGCACTTACAGGAATGTCGCGGTTGTAAGGCTGTTTGGTCAAAAACGGAGGTAATATGTAAAGAGAAAGATGACATGAAACGTGTTGTTCAGGAAACTGTTTGTATTAAGACGTCGGGTAATTGCATCAGCCAGGCGTCTTTGCAGGTTGGCAACGAAGCGAAGCGTTTTTTGCGGTTGTAAAAGCGGCCTTCTATGCTGAACAAAGCAATGAACCTTAGTATCCTGGTTTGAGCGATCCTTTCGAGGCGTCGTTATCGTTTTGGACTTCCTGGTTTTCTTTGTCTTTTGTTTGTATAAAGAGGTTCTGAACGGTAGTTTGCTTTTTGTGATGTAGTTCTTATCAAATTTTGTGGAGGGTGCCGTAAACCTTCGGTCCTTTTGTAACTGGTACATTGATGTTAGCGAAGATTAAGGTCAGGTATAAGCCATTGTATAAAGTTGTCCGCTTGTTGCTTTGTCCTCGGTTTCGGGTCTGGTGGTTTGAACTGTGACGGTTGGGAGTCAACGTTGGTGACGTCATTGGAAGCGGAGTATATAAGACGCGAACGCAATAAAGATTTTAGCTGAGTTTGAGACCTTGCCTCTTCTTTTTCTTGTTGCCTCTCCTAAATACCTTCAACTTTTCCAACCACAGTCTCAGGTTTTAAGATGTATTCTTTATATGTTGATATACATATCTCCATTTCATCCTGTAATTCCTCAATATTTGAATGTCGGGTCCAACTCAGCGGTTACTAACTTTGTCAAATGGGTCGATACAAATGGTTTTAAAATTTCTCCCGAAAAGCAGCTTGTGTCTGTTTTGTCGCCGACATGGAATTTTCCAGTATCCGTCTCTGAGTATGTATAACATTCCTGTTGTTGCAAAAAATGAACACACGTTTTTCGGCCTTGTGTTTGATTACAAGCTGACTTTCATTTCACACATTAAGAGCTTAAAACTAAGTGTCTTAAATCTCTGAACATCCTTAAGGTTTTGTCACATGTATCATGGGTCTCTGACCGACTATGGCAGCTGCGCATATCGTTCATAACTCCGTCCGGGCGTCACTTCACAAGACGTTAGAGATCCCATTCATCATCGGGGGACTGCGATTCGCTACTGGTGCGTTTCGCCCTTCCCCGGTGCTTGGCCTTTATGCAGAAGCGAGCGAACTGTCACTGCGTAGATGAGATTTGCCCTGGGTTTTATGTACTCCGTCAGAGTCCATGCTTTGTCACCAAGCACTCCGTTCGAGATAGTCTCGAGAATATCAAGTTCCAGCGCACATTTCAAAACAAACCTTCCATACTCCCCTTTTGCTATGAGGAATGGTAGTGCAGCACAATCTGTTGGGGTGGATGCAAAGCCTCTACTAGTCCAGTACCCATAACATACAGCCCCATGGAACCACTGCCACATATATTGCAACTTTATGCTCACCAAGTATAATAAAAAGGATGTTCCACAGGAAATCATAAAGCAGGATATTTTTAGCCTCAAACCCTATATCAAGAGTGTGCCAGTTTTTATATAGATGGGACAAAAAGATTCTGTAGTGACTGCGCTATGGGGGGACCATCGGTGAATCAAATAAAACGAATTAATTCAACAGCCACAGTACTAACAGCAGATCTCTATGGTTTGCTGCTGGCTGTTGATTACATGACTAAAAATAAAATTCGTTAAAGACACTTAAGACTGCTTACGTGTAAGAATACGAAAGCATTTCAAAACGCAGCGCATTCCTACAAGCAGCGCGCCACGTCTTCCTTTTCACACGGCGCTCCGGCTGTGACATCACGCTTCACCACTGCGCAGGCGCGGCGCCCCGCCGGCTCCACGGCTTCCGTGACGATGCATCTGCGTTGCTGTGCCTTGCTTCGCGTTTCATTTCTGAGAGCGTCCGCTTTGACCTTGAGCAGCCCCGCCGGCTTCCATGACGAAGCTTTTGATTTTACGCGTCGCAGCCAGTGGGAATTTATTGCTCGCTTCGCTGCCACAGACAACGCCGGCTTAGCTCCATGGGGCAGTAAATGCTTTCTCATTAAGAAAGGCCTCATCACTACGTAATCTAAACTGACTCTGAATTCTCTAAATACAATCATATCAATGAACCGTGTAACAAACCCACTTGTCTCTGAGTTACATAACAAAATTATCTTGGCTGCAAAGAAAAATCTAGACATAGTCCTATGCTGGGTTTCTAGCCACGTTGGCATTCCTGGAAATGAAGCGACTGATGGCGCAGCCAGTCCTGCTGATGAGAGAGAAATTGACATGCACCAAATATATACAAAGATTACCATGCAGAATCTAAAACGTTGCATCCAAGCGAAGTGGCAGCTGCAGTGGAACAATAAAACAGGGAACAAACTACATGCAATCATACACTTTTTGAGCGTGTGGGAGAGTTTCCGACATCGGGAGCGCATCTGTGAGACCGTACTCTGTAGGTTACGAATCGGTCATACTCATACCCGTCTAAGACATGGGCACCTCTTGAGCTGGGAGGATGCCCCTAAATGTGGACACTGTAACTTACCTCTAAGTATTATAGACCTAGTCATCGAATACCCTGTGCATGATCAACGATATTACAAACACTTCTCACTGCTTTATAAAGAACACGTTCCAATACACCTGGCCTAGCTACTAGGTGATGAACCGCTCATCCCACACAGCTTCGTTTTTAACTTCCTGGCAGATATCGGTCTTATACAGGGACTATGCTTTTACTTTCTATCCTAACCACATGGTCATATTTTTTACACTTATACACAATCATCTTCATAGTTTTATCACACATTTCACCACTGTAGCCCTTTCCTCTCTTAACCCCATATTGCAATAGTCCAAGCTGGCGCAACATAGCCTTAGATGCTGATGCACCATAAACCCACAATCAATCAATCAATCAATCAATCAATCAATCAATCAATCAATCAATCAATCAATTAATTAATCAATCAAGCAATCAATCAATCAATCGATCAATCAATCAATCAATCAATCAATCAATTCATCGATCATCCACCACAACTAGCTGAGCTCCATGCTATACGGTTAGCATTACAATTTATTAGGTAGACAAGCCGATAAAGAAATGGGTCATCTCCAGTAATTTTCAACTGGTTCTCACATCCACACAATGAAGGAACTGTGAAAGCAACAACGGGGATACATTTACAAAGTTCTGATTGAAATGACGGCAGCAATACAGGCAGGCAACGACATTGCACTTCAGTGGGTTCGGAGACACTGGCCTCATGGGCAATGAGGTGGAAGATTGCGTCTCCAAAAAGGCACACCAGGACGGTAATTATCAACGTGTTTTCCTTTCCCGTGGAGACACTTAGTTAGATTACCGCGAAATGTGTAGTTTTACGTGGTTTAACGAACGCTCTTAACGTTCCATTCTCTACGAAGTTGACCTTCAAATCAAATTCCGCGCAGACTTGTACGTAGTTCAACTACTCTACTCAAGTTACTGTAGTTTAACTACTTTTCTGAGTAGTTTAGTAACTTTTAATTATATTATTATTTCAGTAATTAGTAGTTTACTTTAATAACTTTCTCGAGTAACTCCTACTCAAATTACAAGTTACTTTCCAATTTTTTAGCGGTAGGTTTGCCTATCAACAAACATTCCTGAACAAAAAAGAGATAAAATGTTGGAAGACCAGCTGATATTTGCAAAGAGGGGGAGCATGTGGCGTAGGCAGGGGGGGGGAGAGGGGTGTGGTTTTGAAGAATCCGAAACCCCCTAAAATTTTCACGACCCCCCCCCCCCGTCTTCCCCCCTGCAAGAACCCCGCCACGAGGCGCGGGGAGCGCACAGACACGTCGCAAGTGAGGCCGCGTAACTGCGGGATTAGCACCGAAGACGTATTTTTTGTGTGTACCGAAGCTCAAGGAGACTTGACGCATTTAAAGAAACGTATTAAACGTAGGAACTACGTTTTTCTTTAAAAGTAGTTCCTACGTTTAAAGAACACGTAAGAACTCTCGCCCACTACATGAGGTGTATATACACACTACATCACTCACTGCAAAAGCAAATTGTTGTGTGTATGTTTATGCAGCCGGAAGTTAGTCTGCCTCAGTGGGCGTCTGGTGTCTCAGCTGTAGATGAGCAATTTAGCCAGTGCGGTACAACCGTTAACATGGGGTCTTTAATGTGCACCACGCAGTAGTGATACACGACCGCACGCCGGTACGATGCTCATCCAGATCGAAGCGGGCGGTGGCGGGGATTGATTGCTTCACCCGCTCTGAAGCTCATCTGGTGCTCTGGTAATTTCTGCTGTACTTGAAAAATCGCGTGCAAAAGGGCAACGCAAAGGTGACCTTTTTGAGGTGCCTTTCCTCAGAATATGCAGGTCTTCCAAGATTCGAAGATCGTGCGTGCGCGTGCGTGCGTGCGCGTGTTCGTGTGTGTGCGTGTGCGTTTGTGTGCGCGCGCGTGTGTGTGCGCGTGCGTGTTCGTGTGTGTTTGTGCGTGCGTGCGTGCTTTCGTGCGTGTGTGTGTGTTCGTGCGTGCGTGCGTGCGTGCGCGCGCGTGTGTGTGTGCGTGTGCGTGCGTGCGTGCGTACGCGCGCGCGCTTACCTACGTGATTATGAACGAACTGGCCTGTAATTGGGAAACCATTAGTCCTTTCCTACAAAAAAGGGGATCACATAACGTAGACCGCGTACCAATATACCTTCCGTGCGCCGAGCATGGTACTGTTTAAGACCCATGGATGGAAGATATTCCAATTCAACTTTCGGGATTCTAGCTCCGTAGTGCGATAACCTATAGCTTCGGAATTGGTATACGTCGTCAGCACATAACTTGCGGCCCTGTTTTACCATACTCAAGAAACACAGACTTGCCAATGGAGTGGCAGGCTGCCTGGGAGACCGTAATGAAGACAAAGTGGATGTGTCGCAGCTTCTGTGGTGGTCTCGCAGTCGAGCCGGCGCCCGTCGGGGAAAGGCCGGAAGACTTTCATTACGCCCTGAAGCTTTCCCAGACGTCTTTGATTGGCGTGCAAGGGCAAACGGAGCAAAGTGCCATTTGGAGAAGCAGCGGCTAGCGCCTCACGCATTAGTACCGCAAGAGTTCCAGAGCCCCCAAGGGGTATTTTCGCGGTAAGAGGGAGGCCGCATGTGCACCACGAGAACCTTTGATTGCTAGCTCGAGGTGAAGTGGACTGCAATTATTAACTGGTGTCGAAAAAAACCGCGTCTACTGAACTCTGCGTGATCCACTTCACGGGGACCAACGTTTGAGTCTGCTTGTATAGTTTACGGACCCGCGAGGATCGCAGGGCGCCTTCGGAAACCACATGGGACCCGTACCTGAGCGGGTGCTTCCACTGAGCCCACATACGGATATCCTAAGCCCGCTCTTCTACACTGCTTTCTCCCTCGTGCTCATACTTGGTACCTTCGGCTGTGTGTCCATCCTACTCCTGGTCGCCTGGCATAAACGTCTTCGGACGGTCTTCAGCTTCTACATCTTCAACGTGGCCTTGGCCGACCTGCTGCTCTGCTTCTCCGGGGTCCTGCTGTCTCCCGCTTCGGCACTCTTGCGTGGGTGGCCCTTTGGAAACACCCTCTGCTACCTTTGCCGGTACGGCGAAAAGGTGGCGCTGTTTGTACATGGATACACACTCCTGGTGGCGTCCGTTCACACTGTCGTCACGAGTGCCCCTTCTGGAAGAGTCGGCCACTTGGCTAACCTCAGCATTTGGATTTTAGGCCTCGTTCTGTGTCTTCCTTACGCGCTGTTCGTGGACATGCGCGTGCTGTCGGAGCGCGGTCAGTGTGTCGCGTCCTTGCCGGCTTCCGTCAAGGCACTGGAGCCCTTCGCGGCATCTGCTGTGCTCATCGCGTCCCCCTTCTTAGCTGTGTCTGCATGCTACGGATTGCAGCGATCGTCAGCGTGGCGGCGAGATCGAACTGGGAAGGCTGATCAGCTACGTCGGGAGAGTGCGCGAGTGTTTTGGCTGATGTCATTGATGCTGCTGCTTTGCTTCTGTCCGATCTCCGTGGCCCGTGGCGTTGCGTTGCTCTGGATGCCGGCGCGACTCAATCCCTACATGAACATGGTCATTATGGCGACGCACGCCGTTGCTATGAGCATCGTCTGTTTCACGGTAGTCTTCTTCTTTTACCTGAACAGTAAGCACCTCGCGCACGAAGAAGCCAGGAGGGCGCCTTTGGTAACACCTAGAGACATTTGACAAGACCAATCAATAACTACGAGCGTTAATAAAACAGAAGCATCTGTGCTATCATGAAATGTTGTAGAATTTTTATTTGTAACGATCTCGAGAGGTCTTGAAGACATATGTCAAATTCCAGGCAGTGTGTTAGCAAGATTGACGGTGGAAGGTAAATTGCATATAATTACTCCTGTCCGAGTTCTTATTAAACACGCTCAGTGTCTCTAAGATGCCAATATCAGAGGAGAAAATTTTTCTGCGCTGCCAAGTTTAAATACAAAAGCGTTTTTTTTGTCCAGGTGTCGTTTCAAGGAACTAAAAAAAAAAAAAGTGCGCGGAGTGGTGTTTGAATTTTTTTTTACCTCACACTCATCATGTCGCTACCGAAGTGAAAAGCGGTAAAAGTCTCTCCCTGATTAAACAAAATAAATATATATATATATATATTTATCCAATTATAATCTAGTTTCTTTCATTTCCACGTGTGGCAAAGTTTTAAAATACTTTTTATTTAGTAAGCTTATGTCACATTTCGAAGTAACTAACTTTTTTCAGAGAACAAGCTTGTTTTCGGTCGTGATTACTTTACCGTAACTCAGCCCTTTGAAAGTCTGGATGAATTTGCGGAAGAGGAATAGGCAGACGGATGTTGAATTTTTAAATTTCGCAAAGATTTTTAATCGACTGTCACGTAAGAAACTTCCCGCGAAGCAACCCTTGCGGTAGTT
>JAZHYW010003804.1:0-29799 GCA_037355805.1 Ixodes ricinus | reverse complement strand
ATGGCGGCGCCCACGCAAAGTTGCCTGAAAGCGTCTATAAACCCACGCGCAGTTTAGAAACAACTCTGCTGCATGCGCCATGCCAACAACAGCGCCACCACGGCTGTGCGACATCGGAGCCGCGAGTTGGTCTATAAATCAACGCGCGTCGAATTAGCTTGTCAGATAATTAAAATGAATAGACCCCTTTTATATAAAATCGACCAAAGGAGGCCCTGTTGCATTTTTACGTCCCCCCGAACTTCCGGCCAAATGAGAGGACAAGCAATCCCCGCAGCACCACTTCTTGCAACGTTCTCAAATGTTTTATGACCAGTGCTCACAGGTGGCTATACCTAAAGGACCGGTTAGCGAGAGCTAAAGAGCTAAAGGCGATAGCTAAAGGACCGCTTAGCGAGAAAATGGCGTGGCGCCACCTGGCGGCCCCTTGTCGTGGCGTAGTGCCCATTGTCACGTGGCCGCTTCCGCACTTCGTTGGTATGTTGAGGTGTATCGTTCACAATTCATGTACAATTTATGTTTGATCGGTTAATTTGAACCAGAGTTTGAGTGTACCGCATGACCTAATTCTTTCGCTATACTTCTCGTCAAAATTAGGCTCAAGCAGCGCGACAACAGTGGCGTCGCGACCTACGAAGCAGGACCCAGTGGTTCAGTTTTGTGCTATCGTACTGACCACGACAAAATTGGTCGTCGTCGTGTCTTCGGAAGCTTGTCAAGTGACCAAATAGATAGATTCTAATACAACATAAATTCATGAGCGTTTTTTTTTTTTTTTTTTTTTGGCCTGGCGGAAACAGGCAGGTAGAAAAAAATAGAAACCAATCGGCGACGAGGGCCGAGCAGGCGTTGAACGTGTAATTCTGATCGGCGTTTTCTTTTTTTTTTTTCCGCAGTTTTCTTGCGCGGTTTTAGAGAGACACGAAAATAAGTGTGTGTACCAGATGATGCGAGGGTAGTCTATACGTGTTCACTTTAGCTTTTGCATGCAAAGAAGGCAGCAAACAGAATTGACCAGTTTGTCACTGCGACGAGAGCATCCGCCATCACCGCACAACACTCCGAAAATGACGAGGGGACGACGAAGAGTTACGTCTCACCTTCTAACCCGATGATCTAGGTCAAGGTTCAAACTATTCATACAAAGTCAAACCGCATAAAAATAATAATAATAAAAAAATGGGTTGCGCGAACACATCTATTTATTGAGGCCGCTGGTCGTATAGCAGCGAGTGCGAGCAAGGCCTTCCGAGTTCCGACCCTCGCTTGGCCTTCCCATCTTGTGCTGCCGCTGAAGACGTTGGGATTGTTGTGGTTGCTTCCGGAATCCGCGAATCGAGCGCTTCCTTTCGTTTGCTGCTTGAAGTCGGGAAGCGCGCGAGGAGCGCGTAGAAGTATGGTCGTTGGTCTCCACGGCCAAGTATCCGGGCGGTGTTGGCGGCCATGAATCTATCGCAGGATTCCATTCCATCGATCGCTTCGCTTGGCGTATTCGAATTTGTTTTTAGGTTTCGTCCTATACGCAGGTTTTGAGTGATAGCAAAAACAAAACGCACTTAGCGTACAGTTTCTGCTGCCACACGCCAAAGCGCACGACCAAATCGAAGCAAAGCGGAGAAAATATCTGGCCTCGTTTTGTCATTATACGTCACCATCGAGCGATCGCAGCGCTCCAATCGTTCCCGCTCGGTAGCTAATATAAGAACCTCGCTAAATCCCCCCTTCGTGATTTCTGTCGAAGTTCATCGTCCCAGGAATTTTGACATCAACGGGCTCGGAAGGCCTGCCGATACGGAGCGACCGCAAGTCTCTCGAGAGACAAGAAACGGCTTGTGTTTGTAAGCAGAAAGAGGGCCCATGCACCTTTTCCACAAGCCCGCAGCCATCTTGAATGCCGTCCCTTCTGGGATGCGGTAAAATATCGTTTATCGTCTCTTCACGCCGCTGGAAGTTGTTTACGAAGAATGCGTGATTGTCACACATCTTTGTTTTGCGTCCCGCATGAAAGATACAGAACCCACGTGGCTGAAAACGACACGAAACAGAAAACGCCTATAGATTCTGCATCGGTGCTAGTACTTCGTTTCAGCTTGGGTCCAGACGCAGCTGATGCTGCAAGCGCGAGCGTGTGGCCCTGACCAGCTGCATTGCACGAGCGCGCGTGCTTGGCATGGACGCTGCAAAGCCCGGAGCTCGCGCTCGTAGCTCGCGCTCTGGACCCAAGCTGAAACGAAGTATATACTTCGTTTCAGCTTGGGTCCAGACGCAGGCGATGCTACAAGCGCGAGCTCCGGGCTTTCTGCATCCCTGCCAAGCACGCGCGCTCGTGCAATGCAAGCACTGTTCACGGAGCCTACACGCTCGCGCTCGTAGCATCGCGCTGCGTCTGGACCCAAGCTGAAACGAAGTATAGAACAAAAGTTTCAGGAAAGGGCACTGTTCGAGTCACGAGTCACCACGTGCATGACAGCTCGGGCCTCGCGGAGTCAATGTCCCAATCGGATCTCCAAATCATCAATGCCTGCGATGATGCGTTGTACATGTCTAAATGTCGCAAAACATTGAATATCGGGGTTTTCAACAACTTTCTCGCGATACGTTACTTCCACACATAACTCTGGTACGTGATCGTCAATTTCGGCCGTTTTTCTCGCGCGATTGAAATGAACAATAACCACCCTCACCCAGTCCCCGAGCTTTCAGTGCGTGCATGACGCCTTCGTAACCTTTGTCCACAGGAGCCAGGCAAGGCAGGCGGCAGAGCACCAGACGGCTCGTGCCGTCTCGTGCTTTGCTCGTGAAAAACACTCAGCAAAGTTTTCGCACGTAAAAAAAAAAAGAAGTTAGAAGTTTTTTGATGCATTGCGACAGCGGTCCAAGCTCGCTATTGAGATCGGCCTATATGAAGGACAGGTTAAGAAAAGTTTTCTGGCTGGAGTGAGGAAGCAGACGAAATGCTGAAGAGAGGAGGTGGTTTCCTCCTCTCCAGCATTCCGTCTGTTTCCTCCTCCCCTTCCCTACTTTTGCCTGGAAAACTTTTCTTAACCTGTAATTGACTATAGCAGTCATAGCTGTGCGCGCGGCAACGTTACTAAAACAACTCAGCTCTGGAAAAGTGGCACCGATCCGTACTCAGAACCGCACTAATGTCGACCGCAACGCCGCCATTTCTCCCGTCGCGGCCACTTGGGGAACTGCATGCACGGCTGCCTGTATCGGTTCGGGAGTATCGCAATTGGTAGCGTCCGCTGTTACGCTTCTATTTTTGCTTTAATCGGCCATTTTGGCGTAGAAATATATACGGCGTGGAAGTGGTTTCAGGGATGCCAACCTCCGTATCCCAAGCGGACGCGCCGCGAATCACTACCGAAGTTAGGGCGCTCCCAGGTCACGACACGCTAACTAAAATCAACGGTGAGGGATGGTTGCATAAAAACTATAATAATTGTGCCGCAAAACATTGTAAACTAAAGATTTTAGAAAATATCACGCGCCTGTTATTTGGTACTAATCTCCAACAAACGTTCCTACAAAAAGAGGTTGTTTTTTTTTCGTTTTTTTTCTTCGCAGAAACATGCTTTCTATACTTCGTTTCAGCTTGGGTCCAGACGCAGCCGATGCTACAAGCGCGAGCTCCAGGCTTCCAGCGTCCCTGCCAAGCACGCGCGCTCGTGCAGTACAGGCACTGTTCAGGGCCACACGCTCGTGCTTGTAGCATCGGCTGCGTCTGGACCCAAGCTGAAACGAAGTATAAAAGCTCATTGTGACCACTGTAGAGAAAAAGATTGAGCCCTCCATCTTGGCACCTCGAGCCTGGGAGTTTCTGTACTCTGGGACTATTCAGTGACTCTAGCAGTAGCCATATAAAGCAACTTTCACGTTCCAACTCGTCGCTAAAGGGTGGCACTGTCATCGTATATAGCTGAAAGCTGCATGTTTCCCAGGATAGAGGGGCTTTAAGATAGCTCGGTCTCGATGGACGCCAGGTCTCAAGGGTGAGTTTCCAACTGAGTCTTTTGGTAACGATGGTGCGCGGCTACTGAGCGCGTGCTGATGGCGAGTTTCCCTGTTATTTTCCAACGTGCATTCCACACCACTTTAAAAAGAAGGGTGTAGTCATTACACCTTTGTCACATATACGACAACCCAAACCTTCAGTTCGCCGTACAGCGCATGCACTGACGTCAAGCTGACGGCCCCGAACGTTTACAAGAGGCTATGACCATGGGCGTCCGGAAAAGTTTCCGATTCCACTGGAGTTCTCCATATGACAAGAAGTCCGCCCTATCCGTACGAAACGCCCTTTAGGATTGCGAGCCGACTTTACATGTCACATATTATGACTGATCTAGCCCGTCAGGTCCCGGTGGTGAAGGAAACACTGGCTGGCTATTGAAGATATTTATGATAGAGGACAATTCTAAGCTGAAAGTTCGATGCTATTTTTTTCTTATGAATTTCATGGATTTTGCATTCTTATATCGTACAGTAGAGTTTTTGTATCAAATTGCCCACTACATTTCGGGGGAACAAAGTACCATTCGCACGTGGCTTCACATCTCTTTGTATCCCCCCCCCCCCCATCCCAAACCCTCAAACCTGAACCATAAATCCGCCCCTGGAAAAACTTGTACTGCATTCAAGGTTGAGGGAGTAGTACCTTTTAATACGAACCGTTTCAACGAAACTAAGTTGCTACGCCATAATTTTTAGATCCCAGTTAAATCAAACCGAAACCAAATTTGATGAATTGTTATCTATCTTAATAGTAAGGTTAATTAATTATATACGCTGTTTTTATTGCTGAAAGTCTTTAATACGTGACATAATATACCTTGCCTTGTTTTCTGTGTATAAGAACGAGTGTCAGACACTTCAGACGAATGCAAGCAACAAAAACACCAGGGTAGCCGCATAGTCATCGACACGACTGCAATCTGCCGGTACTGCGCGGGCTTCGCTGTTCTGTACGCCGTGCTGGGATTTGCTGGCGTGGAGTGAAGAATTGAACAAACAACGATTCCAAAGACGTAAGCTACTGCCCGCTATGACTGTTCACTGTGTCCGTTACAATCAATCCGTCCATTTCGCCTGTTCGCCATCTCCCACGAGGCACTCTCTAGTCACCTTTGCCTAGCGCGATCCGAAACAATGGACATTCGACACTTCTTCAAGCGTCAGCGGATGTGTGACGAAGTGTTATCAAGTTGTCCTGCTGAAGATCCTGGTGTGACATGTTTCAACGTTGCCACATCTGACCAAAGTGAAGCAAGCTTTCATCAGCAGACAGCAGCTGACATCGTCGAGTCTACGAGAGGGACTGCACCAACGGTGAGCTCCCACGACGTAGTAAGCTACGATGATTCCCCTTCCCCTTGTTTGGGTTTAAACCAAGGTGACACCAGCAAGGAAGCAACTCGGGTCTTTAATAATTATGACTTGGGAGAGTTTCTAGACAAAGCTAAACACACGGGCATCCCGGACTCTTTGAAGTTACGCCTTCTTACTGACCCATGGACGCCAGATGTTAAGTACGACTTTAAGAAAGATGTAACATCTGTCAAGAGAAGTTTCCGCTACCAATGGCTGGCAGATTACTCCCCTTGGCTTGCGTACTCAGCGACAGCGAAAGGCGCCCTTTGCCGTTACTGCGTTACTTTTCCCCGAATGTTCACCGCGGCACTCAAGGTAGCTTTATCGTGCGTGCTTTCATGAACTACAAAAAGATGCATGAGGCGTGCAGGGATCACGTAAAGTCCCAATGGCACCAGGAAGCAATGGCAGCCTCACAAGACTTTATGAATGTAATGATGAGCAAGCAGCTACCCGTTGCACAGCAGCTGAACAGAGCACTGCATCACCAAGTTGAAAAGAACCGCGAGAAACTATTTCCTATAGTTTCCACCATCATCTTTTGCGCAACGCATGACTTGCCTATTCGCGGGAAGCAGTCTGACAGTGGAGTCTTCAACGATCTCCTTGATTTTCGGGTGGAAGCTGGAGATGCTCGACTTCAGGAACACTTCGCTTCTTGTGCTGGCAACGCAAAGTACACTTCTGTCCGGATCCAGAACGAGATCATCACAATCTGTGGCGACATCCTGAGAGAGCAAATTGTGTCCGAAGCTAACACAGCGTTGGCTTTCTCCGTCCTTGCGGACGAAACGGCGGACATTGGAGGAACAGAACAGCTGTCTATAGGCATTCGCTTTATTGACAAGGCGGGAACCGAGGCATTCGTTCGGGAGCAGTTTATGGGATTTTTAGAGCTGGAACAACTGAACTCCGCTTGCATCGCCGCTACAATCTTGAAGTTTTTGAAGGATGCCGGGCTGATTCTGTCGAACCTCGTTGGACAGGGATACGATGGATGCTCTACAATGGCTGGAAAAGAAGCTGGAGTAAACAGAATAATACAGAAAGAGCTTCCTAAGGCACTATTCTTCCACTGCGCAAGTCACAAACTCAATCTCGTGATCAACGATCTGAACGAGGTCTCTGAAATTCGAAACACGATAGGGGTCATCAAACAAACCATAAACTTCTTCCGTGAGAGCGTGCTCCGAAGGAAATTGGTGCCCAACATTCCGATGCTGTGTGAAACAAGGTGGTCTGCAAAATACAAGTCAATTCGGATCTTCTCTGAGCATTACGTGGCCATAGTCGAAGCGCTCGAGGACCTGGCATCAATGGAATCAAGCTCGAATGCTGCAACGAGGCAACGCGCTCATATCCTCCACTGCGCAACAACGAGCTCATCTTTCATCGTCTGTTTGCACATTGTCGCGAAGTACAGCGCACGGCTGGAACCCGTTACGAACGTTTTGCAGAGTGTATCCATGAATTTCCATTCTGTACACAACCACATCACTGAGCTGCAGAATATTTTTCGCGGCCACCGGACCAACGCTGAAGAGCAGTTCTCGGATATCATGAAGACAGCAAGTGAAGCGGCCAATCATCTAGGCGTGTTGATATCTGTACCCAGACAAGCCTCACGGCAGGCCCACCGAGACAACTACGGGATACAGTTGCCGGAAGAGTATTACCGCGTGGCAATATATGTGCCGTACTTGGACTCTCTCAATGCTTCTTTGGCTCGCCGCTTTTCTGAAAGCAACATGAAGAGCTACAGACTTCTCCAGCTGCATCCAGCAAGAATGAAGCACTTGAGTCGCGTTGAGTTTGCTGTTCTCGCCGATGAACTCCAAGGCTTTTACGGCATCGAAAACTTCAAGGAAGAGGGCATCTCCTGGTACGAGATGTGGCTCAACAGAACTGGGGACTGCTCAGAAATATCTTATCCCGAACTTCTGCTTCAGGCAAAGACGTTCTTTCCCGCTGTCGCAAACGCCATCGAGGTGGCTCTTGCCTTACCAGTTACCACCTGCACTGTCGAACGCTCGTTCAGCACACTAAGGAGAGTGAAGACGTGGCTACGTTCAACTATGAGGAACGATAGGCTGGACGGCCTTTGTATGATGAGCGTACACCGGGAGCGTGTAATGAAACACAAGGACGACTTTATCACCCGTGTAATCACGCAATTTGCCCAGAAAATCCAAGGCGTCTGCAGCTGTTATTCAAGGAAGACTAACTACAGTCGCATGTTGGTGAACATTTTGTGTTGTGTGCTGGTCATCAGTTCGCGTGAGCCGCGAACCCACGTTCACAGAGACTTGGCACTCTTGTTGCCAACATATTTTTAATAATTTTTCTGCATTTTGAATAATTAAACTTAACGCTTTGTTCAATAACAAAATCCAGTCTCTTTTTTAAGCCTGGCAGTTTACCTTGCCGTTTCTAATTTTTTTTTATCCTTGAAGTTTACACCGGAAATCGCGCATCTTCGGCAATTTCTTTTCCCTTAACCCCCCCCCCCCCTTTCCCCGGCCCTTTATGTGCACGGGTGCCCCCCCCCCCTGGAAAAAGTTCTGTGGACGCCCATGGCTATGACGGTGCGATATTATTGATATTAAACAGCTAAAGTACGCATCAAACAGTACAGAAAAGATCCTCGAGGATTTCAGTAGGGCAAGGAAACCCCGATTGGTTTATTTTTTTTACAGTCATTTACATTTACTTAAGCTATTTTAATAAGTTGTACAACCCGGCTATCAAGCCGCTCGTGAACAGTTGGTAGCGTCGGTTGAACGTCAGTGCGCTGATACGTCCAACTGAAGTTTAGGGGCATGTCGTAGATTTGACAGGTGGGATGTACGGCTACACCTTTTTGTTTTTGAGTACATCAAGATTGCCGGTCTTAGCATGCGCGCTGAACAGCGCACTCATATATGGCGCCCGGTAATACCGCCATTACTGGAGTGACATAGCGTGGATATTGCATTGAAGGAACGGTGCAGTGTAATGTTGGTCGTATGCATGTATAAAGAAATTCCGACAAACTTCCGATGTTATGTTTTACGCATTAAGCACTTAGCGGCATTATACGTAAAATTATGAAGATGTTTTGTTTTTAGCGGTTTGACGGATAACTCTGCCTCTTTGTGGCTATTGTCGCAACTCGCAATCGATCTATTCGAGCCAACAACATGAGGCTAAACATTGATTCTTCGGACATAGAGGCCGACGGTTACACTTAGGTGTGAGTGCTGCCGAATCGTGGGGAAAATTTTCATACGATTGGAGAAAATGTTAACCTCCAAGGGACAAAAAGATACGTAATTTGAATACAAGTAAAATATTATAATTATTTTTGATCTCATGAATAAAGCATTTTTGGTTTTTTGCTTCCCTGATGCAACTTGAGCGCTTTCGAAACACGGAAACCAAAGCAAGCCTATGTAGTTTCCAGGTCCGAACCACGTGGTTCGAGCGAGATATTATTTGCTGAAACTATTGTGTCGTTCGGTTGGTGACAGATTTCAAAACAAAGAAAAGGAAAATTTATGACCACATATGCCATGAACGTATAGAGGCAGTTGCTTGGTTTGCAAAAAACAGCCGCGGCGACAGCTGCTCGCACGAATTTTACCGATACAAAAAGACGCCTACAATATTCTAACAAAAACACAGGGGAAACCAGAAAAGATCAGGATAATGAAAAAAGGGTTACTGCGCAACGAGCTAATAAACAATCATATTAAAAAATAAAAAAAATTGAGAGGGCTAAAATTTAGGCAAGCACAACACAACACCAATTGTCCTATTGTCTCGAGTTGTTCCTTTTTTCGCTTCGATTATGGTATTAATTCTTGTACTTTGCGTCTTTCTTTTATATTTGTAAAATATGCTGGAAACGTTCATTCGTTTTTTCTTCTTTAATGCTTCCTGTGTTTGACAATAAAAGGGGTTCTGCACTGACAATTATTATTTCGTTTATTTTTCGTTTACTTAACTTTAATAGTCTTCTTCACTTTTGGAAGTAACATAACATCTTAAAAAGCATAAATATCTCTCGGGCATAGTTCTTGCTTAGACAAAAAATAGAACCCTTAAGTCCTTACACCAGTCTATTTCAAGGCTGCGCAAATCAGTCATGTAACTTTTTTGTAACAATTGGCTCTATACTGGCTCTTAGTTCACAGCGTTTCTCACGTCTTGGAAGGCTTGCATGTAATATACTTTTCTAAAGTACTTTTATGATTAAAGTATACTTTTTTGGGAAAACAATAGAATGTTTGCCCCTGGACGAGGGTAAAACCAATCTATAGCAATGTGACAACACTGTAACATATACCCATTAAAAGCCAATTTAGCGCACCTGTATAATTTCATTACCTTCACTTTGTAATATATATTCGATCTCTGGTGCTCACCGAACTTTTATTCTATGATTTTCTGTTGTTGTTCTTTGTTTATAAGTTTGAATTGAGAAGGAAAGCGTGGCACTATCGTGCGTTAATAATCCGATACCAGTTCAGTGATAATAGCTCTGGCACAGTTTGAGCGCGTATGCAAGCGAAGCAGCAAGCTTCGATTGCATGCACACTTCGATGTGGCGCGGATTATGATATCTTTTATTTTTTAGCGTGTAAAAACCTAAACATATTATACTACTACGCCAGTATTTTATGAAGAAAATGCCATTACGACAGGTCATTCGAAATACAATAATTTCATATTAATATTATTTTTTTTAAAGCCGCCATTCGGTACTGCCGAGTGACGCTACAATGCCATCTTGGGTGAGCTTATGGTTGGGCATGTAATAAGTCCCTTTATGGAGTGCTTCCTTGCGGGGCACGCGAAGTACCAATTATGAATGAGTTAATGATCAGTGAATGATGTCCCCAAACTGCTAGCTGTACAACACGCACATTTACACTTGCGGACCATGGCGTTGTTTACAGATTGAAGAGTTACGAAGCAACTAATTACGAATATTAGATTTTATGTAATTACGGAAAAGTTCAGCGACTCCTGCCTGGATACAACGACATTTCAGTAACAGTGACACCTTTTAGAATAACCTGTGGGTTCTTTTAATTACAGTCACCTGCTTAATTACCCACGACTTCAAATCAAGTTATTCTTCATCGCATGAATTTTAGTGATGAGCGGTAAAGAATTCAGGCTCGAAATTGTTTACTCATTACTCGAGTAAGCTCATTCTTTGAAATTTCGATACACCAAATGCACTATCTTCGGTCACCTCTGTACAGGATCTTAGCTCAGTACGTGGAGAAGCTAACCTATGCGGGCCCTTCGAAGGGCCAACGACCTTTATGACCCACGCAGTATGTATGTGCACAGGATGGCCTTACATGGTGGAATCACGCCCGAATACCGCAGTCTAATGATTGATTTATGCTCCATTCAAAACGAGACCGAGATCATTATCATCATCTGTTCACTTTGTGTGCTCATGAAAGGCGGTTGGGCAGATGCTGTTGCTGCGAAATGTTTCGGAGGAAGCATCTACCTATCATCGCTAAGAAAGTGATGAAGATTGAGTGTTGCTTGCATGGTATCTTCTCTTACACAGCCTGAAGAGCTGCCGGACGTTGCTTTTAAAGATCGAAGCTTTTGCTATGATTCACAAAATTTCGCGATGACGTCTTATTTAATTATATTTCTTAAACTACCCATAGCGATTAAAATAAAACTTTAGTTTCATCGCAGAAGGTAAGTATATAAACTTAGCATTTCCCAAATGAATGAACCGCGGAAGATATCTCAGTATCCCTTGGTATTCCCCTCGGTTAAAATATTTCTCGGGCATCGGTTACATAATGAATGTTATAAAAAAATTGAATTAGAAAAAATAAATCACTTAGTGAAGTGAAAACTAGGTATATGCCATTTTTTTCCTTTACAAATTTAGGTATGCAATCAGAATAGATACGCACCTAAGGTAAACGTTTTGGTATAAATACCTGTATCCATACAGTTCATACTCTGGAGTAACTTTAACAGACCTTCTTAAACAATACCCTTTTCGGGCTCTGCAAAAGGATCAGAAAATAGTTTGGACGTCATGATTTATTTTACAAAGAATCGCACTCTACGTTTATTCTTTTCGAGCAAGTATACTGGGATTGTATTTTTAGGCGCTTAAATTAACTGTTTTTGCACCTTCATAATTTCAATTCGAGTAAATGTAACTGATCTACTTTTCAAAAGCATCTCGAAAAAGCTCTGCCTATGTTCTTCAATAAAATTCTAGCAACGAGGCCACTGAAGGACAGTGTATACAAATCGATTTGAAAAGTATACCAACAAAGGTATATGTTGAGTTCTGCTATACGAAATTTTTGGGAAGAAGCATCTTCGGAAAAGGCGACCGGATACCACCCACCGCTAACGAATAGAACCAATCATTGCGGGAAAGTGAACACATGAGCATTTTTAGAGTGTACGTTTCAGTTCAAATAAATGTAAACGTAAACTTTCTAAGAGTCACTTTGACAGAACATAGGTTCGTCAATAAAACGTGAGATGTGTACTACCGCGTCGCTATTGCGAGGCGCTGTCTACAAAGTGCTGCGTTGGTGGCCAGAACAGATGACGGCGACGGCTGGACACCGATTAATAATTTTCAACCGAGTGCTCGGTGACTCTTAATCAGTAAATTAATGGGTGCAGCTGTTGGTAATATGGGAAGGGGGGGGTGATATAATTGTTGAAGTATTGATGGTAAACGGCTGAGAGGACAAAAGAGATGTATACTTATTTTGAATGACGTCAAGCATGTCAGTTCCAAAATTGAATGTAACCGGGGAGCGTGTTATTTATGAGGAAATAGTCGTACATCATTAATTCATGTGACGTTACACTTAAAAACACATTAAAAAAGCTTTGTGCTTAATTTCGCAGTGCGAGAAAAAACGCGACATGACGGCTTTTTTTTTTTTTTTACAGTGATTGAAGCAATGACAACGCGCGATTTCAGACCAGTATTCCCACACCCATATTCACGCGCCTACAGTGGACAACGTGGAAAACAGCAACGCAACTTCAAAAAAGATATCAGCCGCACACATTCGCAACGATCTTGAGGCTGGTTCCCGCGCCAGATTAAGTGGGTAGAAAGATTATCACGTAGACGATCGCCATATCTTGATGCACTTTTAGGCGCGAAGAAAAGGCGTTCGCGGACGCTTTGGAAAAATTCTTCGTCCCAAGAGCCCAACTCTCGCCGTTTACAGAATTCTTTACGTTATGTTTGACTGGGATGAAGATGATGCTCGTGAGAACCGTACAGAAAGCTTAATTTCTGACCAATTCATCGGTTAAAAAGTTGCCGGACGTTACTGCATTATTCGATTAACAGGTGGGTTATTCGAAGTATTTTAAAAAGGCCTGAGCTCGTCGCAAGTCCTTCCTGTTTGCATTCCCCCCCCCTTTTTTTTAAATAATTGATGCATTAGTGCAGTATTCGTTCAGAGAACCATCCTAATCGGTGAACTAGAGCGCTTCTTTGTCAGTTCTCTTTCTGAGAAAAATTCAAGAAAGTGCCGATGTCGTATTCGCGCTAACTATGTCGTGAAGTGTACAAACGAAGATCTTTCGACGCCGCACAAGTTGGGAAAACCTCTCAACGTTTGTTGGGGATGAAAATACACGTGTATTTATTGCGATGCCATTAAGTATACTCTATACAAAACCACACCATGTTGTATTGTGATGAAGCACGCGTGTTGATTTCGCAGTTCGTTCTATGCTCGCTCTGAACGCCGCCTCTCGTCATGATTCAGCGAGGGTTTCTAACAAGATGGCCAAGCTTCATCAGATACAACATTTTGCGTCACGGGTTAGTGTGCAATGGGATCCAAAACTCAATACATATATCAGAACGAAGCAATCGAAATTTAAGAAGCACCATTGGCAGGAGTTTTTTTTTCTTTTTTAGCTGCAACAGAAAGAAAATTGATATATATATTTTTTTTAATTTTTAGTTCAAAGGAACGATGTATTCAGCAATTTCATGTGCGATTCATTAAGTCATACAGATTGGACGCCGGACTTGCGTGAATGAAGACACTTTGCACCTTCTCTGTTTTAGCTTGATTTGAGATTGTGAACCGAATAAAAGGAAAACAGCCTGAAAAAGACCACTTAAATACGTCGCTATATCGCCTTTTCGCGGATCATATATACATTTCTTGAGCACGAAGTCCTATTTTTATTTCACCACGTACGTCTACTAACGTATACACTACTGTGACTCGAGCTGCAGATTTACTGTAGGCCTGTCGTGTCGCCAAACATTAAAACACGCGTTGCTCGCGTATGGAATCATGAATGGAAAATTCAACAGCTATTGTGCCTTTAAAACTTCTTCCGAACATGATACACATTCTCTGCAGCTCTGGGCAAGTCTTCATGCCTAAGTAGCCATGGTTTCGTATGCATTCCAATTAATATTTTAACGTTCATCACCCTGTTATCGAAGTTTCTCTGTGCATCGAGTTACAAAATGAATTATGTTGTTTTATACTTATTCTCGCTCCTGTCTTTTAATACGAAGGTTCTAAAAGACGGGAGTCGTTTGTCCCATTTGATCTTCTAATACAACCTCGATTTGGGAACAGGTGCTATCAAAAAGACCCACTATGGGCGGTTAAGTAACCTCGAGCCCCTATATACTTTGATTTCATTCATTTGCCCCACTGCACACAGCATCTCTTAAGTCTAGTTCGATGAATCCGTAGAATCTTAATGGTTCTCATGTCACAAAGCACCACGGTTAAAGCCCCTTTGAAGGCGTCTTCGCCCGCGAGTAAGCGTGCATGACCAGAAGTCCGCTTTACGGATGAAGATAGGAAACCAAAATACCCTGGTGAACTTTCCGAATAAAAAAATAAAATAAAAAAAAGTGAAAACGTGCTTTTGCGTTTTTTCAGAAATCTAATGACATAAGTATGCGCCTTCGACAATCAAACTTTAAGAAATTTGCCCAGAAAACGGCCAAAGAGAGCTGAATTCACCTCTAGATACCGAAAACAATGCCTTTGTTATATACGAGTACCGCTATAGGCGATAGTTGCGTTCAGTATAAATACACATACAAAAAAAAACACAAATTACATTTTTTTTTGTATTTTTGTAAGTAACGCGTTTTACATAGATTCGATGGAAGATACCACTTCGCCCATCTGTCAATATTGTAAAGTGATCAAAAGTGGGCTAAAATTCGCCCGTTGTAAAACATCGTCGCCGGGCCAACGTTTGGTGTGGAACTAATCAAAATGTACGGACGCGCCGCATACGGAAGCTCGGCACATCTCAGGTGACAAATGACGAGCTGCTCAACAAGCTGCTCCCGAACACGCCATCACGGAACGCGGCGAACGGATAAAATAAAGAAAACGAAAACTCGAAGGTTGGAAAATAGAGAAAGTAGAGTAACAAAACACCGACAACAAAGAAAATCACAAGGAATTCCCGCGGCTGTATAGTAGGCACGCCATAGCGCAGGCGTGCACGCTCTTCGGCATCCCCCCTCCCGTGTAGCACTCACGCGATGTCCCGTCACGTAACGCAAGTCGCGCGATCCCACGCGACCTCTTGGACACAACCGCGCTCACGTGCTCCCACGCTTTCGGTCGCGAATCCTTCGCGCAAACATGGGTATGGGTCGGTCGAAAAGTTTTCCGAGTGAGTCGAAGAAGACTGGCGTTTTTTTCGCTGTTTACCTTTTGGAATTCCGGCGTCGCCGCTTGGTCGCGTACATCGCACTCAGGTGGCTCATACTGGCCGCACAACTGGCTGCGGTGGCAGCGTCCCAGGAAGCTTTCACAGCCGGAGCCGAAGTCACAGCCGCGGCGGCGTCGTCGCCACGATCCGATCACTGCACACCGAAACTATCCCCCCGGCAGAGCAGACGACGGTGACGATGTCAGAACGGTGGACACATCTTTTGCGGCGGCGGCGGCGGCGCGGCCAGAATCGACGGGCGAATGGCAGACGACACTTGCAGACGGTCGCAGCAAAGGCGGCGGCGACGGCGACGCGGTGCCGCACTCTTCGCAAACGCTGGAGTCCGGCCCAAAAACGCGCGGCCGTCGCTAGCTGGCCGATGACATGGCGGCGTCTCCGGGCAGCGGGCTGGGCGCGACGTGGACGCCGTGGTCTGTTGTCATTGCGGGGGAAAAATTTGGCTTGTTTGCGTCTTTGGGGCCGTTTCTCACGCAATGCAGGACGCGGACTCTGATTGATGACGGCCCGCCGCTTCCGAGGGGGGCGCTCGGAAGGCCCCGCCTTGTCTGGCAACCGGAGGAAGGAGGTGCCCCGAGCGGCCAATCAGAAACCGGCCGTCTGTTGGACAGTGGCGCCATCTCGTGGGGCAGAGGAGAATCGGAGGGGGCGAACGCAGACGATGCCTCGGACTCTTCGTTCTTTTGGTCGTGAGGGAACGATGGCCCGGTCAGGTGGATCTCGTGATATCGGTGGCTTTCAGAATGGACGTAAATTTGAAATATCAGAAGGCTCGATCACTGGCATTTGTTTACGGGATGCTGTGAAACGTATCGCGCTAGAAGTGGCGCATAATGAGCTCATTATGATAAACCAATCTGTCTACTCCGGAGTTATTTCTCATTTTTATTTTCAACGCAACTTCACGGAAGCCTACTGCTCTTTCTGGTGGCGAGTATTTTCGAACCTGTATGAAATATTAGGTCAAAGTATATTTAGTATTGGGAGCATTTAAAAAAAATTGCGCATGTGCGTACAGTGCAGACAACCAAATACTTAACCTTGAAAACTTAAAAGGGGTTTCAAGCAGGGATGAACAGTCGTACAATAGAAGCCACCGACATTACGCTACAAGATTTGACTGCGAAATATTTAGATATCACCTCGTAACGCTTCTCAAATATATCCAATAGGCAAATATTGCATTACAAAATATTTCGGTTATAATATTTCCTTGCACGAAGCGATCAAAGAAGGGTCAAACCGGCAAAGGCAGTTTTATTTTTTAACATTGTTTTTGTACGCACGACAATTCAGCACTGATACTTGCCTGCCGTCGTTCGTTCGTACACACAGACGTGTAATTCAATTTCGACGAAACATTTTTTTTTAAAGGTGTCGTCCGTGTACATTTAGCTGCTTGACCGGTAGTAGATTCCATTCAATTATGAAAGCTTCCGCTTTATCTGGAGCCAGGCCGGCAGGCGCGCAAGTTAACCTCATAAATACCTGTCTTACGATCACACGGTATGCGAAAAAAAAAACACACAAGAAGCACAATATTACAATTTTCGTCCGTATTTTAACCCCAGTGTCCTGGGCACACGGCTTGCGATGTAAGCGTGGGTGGTTTTATGGAGAAATCAATCCATCGCTAACTTCGAGATTTCAATCAAATAAAGAGCAGCTGTGTTTGACTTTCCTCGCAGCTGCTTTCCTTTATTCAAGAAGCGTCAGCACTCGCATGTCTAGTATTTCAAAACCATCATCGCAGCAGAAATTTGTAGTACATATAAATATGCGATGTCGAAAAATGAATAAGAAAGTGTGACAGTGATGAAGCGTTGCCGGTGTCGCGGATGAGCACCGGTGCCCAGTGAAGTATACTATTATAACTTAAGTAACGGCGTTGCCGGTGTCGCGTTACTTTCTTTGTTCGACACCGGAGTACAACGTATTCATTGGTTACATTTTCGAAAATTAATTGGTAACGTACACTTCCCTACTATTTTTTTATTTTTTATTTTAATAACGTATTGGCACAGGATTACGTTAGTCGTTATGCTTCGCTGCTAGAACTTCGACAAAATAAAACTGAGTGAAACATCACCTACGTTTACGTTTAGAGACGCCGTCCACGTGGCGAGTATCCACCAGACTTGTGCCTATCTCAAATACTCTACTCAAGATACTGTATTTCAAGTACTTTTTGAAGTGTCTTGGTATCGTGCAAATACTTTTGATCGAGAGTATTTAATACTCTATTTTAATTACAATCCTGAGTAGCTTGTACTTATTATCTGAAATACATTTTTTACATACTGCCATTTTCCGGGTTTTCGGTATGAAGTGGCGTGGGCGTGGCACGGGCAAACGTGAACATTGTTTCGAGCAACCAAATCCTGTTGCTAGCTATAAGCTATGGTGATTTAGATTGAGCTCGTGAAAATATCGCTTCTGTGCCGAATTTGACTCATATTTCACCCCAAAGTTCGTACAATGAAGGTGTTCCCCTCGCTTTCCCAAGGCGCCTTTTGTTTCCCAGAGCTTCTCCCAAAAAAATCCTCAAAGAAAAGGGGCGGTTTTATGGAAGTAAGATTGCTACTTTGAGGCATAACACAGAACGGGAAACAACCCACAACAGCAATGCAGACTTCAGTGTCAAAAAATAACAAATAGAAGAAAATGAGAAGTGGGCACAAAAGAAGACACTGTTTTTGTTGCTTGTTGTATATTTGACCCCGCTTCGGCAAAACGTCGAGGTCCAGTTTGGCACTTACTGCTCTCGCGAATACTGTCTGTAAGCGAACATTGATAAGCAGAAAACAGGACAGGAAACGAACTACAAGCAGGATAACCTCTCAAAATGCCAAGAAAGCATCCCCCAATGTTGAGTGCCTTTCTGAACGCAACCTACTTGAAGAAGGTGCGATCGGTGCCGTGGCTAGTATGTGGGCTCTCTTTGTTATCCATTCACTCATTTTCGTATCCCAAGTTGGTTTATAGTGAACACCCCATATAGGGAATATGGTTCGTATAGTAAAACAATGAGTCTCAGGTGCACTGCAGGACGTGATATTCAACGATGTCATTATAAATAATTTGACCTTTTTTTTCTTGTCCCAGAAATGTTTTGTAACATGTATCAGTGATATCCTGCTCCTTATAGTTGGACGGCATAAAATTACCTACAATGTTTTTTGTTTTTTTTTTTTTTCAATTTTGTGCTGTTGCGTGCTAATAAACCATTCTGGTAAACCAGATTTGCGCAACTGTATAATTCTGTTTGTAACTGACATTGATACAAATTACGCAAGGCGGAAGTATCTTCAAAAGTTATTGAATTACATTTCTAAGTATTTGTACTCTGCTCAAGATACTTTACAGTGAAAGTAACTTGAGTAGTATTTGGAATACTTTATGAAGCAGGTATTTAGTAACTTAACTTAATACTTTTATCGAGTACTGTAAAACCCTTTAATTTCGCGGCCCCTATTTTTCGCGAATCGGTCACAAAGGACAGAATCGCGGCCACTAAATTTCGCGAATTCCAGATGCCTGCATTGAAATTCTTAAAGATCGAAATTTTCGCGTGCCCTTAAATTTCGCGAATTTTTCAATTCGCGAAATTCGCGAAAATTAAGGGCTCGCGAACATTAAGGGTTTTACAGTATTTTGTAAAACACTGGCATTCATGCACCCGTATGCTAACCCTCCCACTCCTCCCACTGTCGAGACCGAGTACAAGTAAACGCCTCTAATTGCGGCTTTGTAGGGCTGGGCACTTGATCGATTAACCTACCGATCAATTTGTTAGTTTTGTTCAGTTTGCCTACAGCTGAATTGAAGTGACGGTGTGATTTGCTTTTGTTTCCAGGTTGTTTTGCGCATCGGATTCTGCAGCTCACACCTGACCTGCTGAAGGATGAGAGGACATCTCTTTGAATGAAACCGTAGGCATGAATCCTTAATTGCATTGAAATTCATGTGCCGATTTCCTCCTCCTCCTGCATCCTAAATTGTTATCAGTGTGTTTTCCTCATTCCTCAGCTGATACCAAAGATAACATTTCACTTGTCTGAAACATACTTTTACTAGTTGCCATGTATCTTTGTTTGTTTTTAAGGATCCACGTGAGGTCTGCCACTGGAGTTTTCTGGAGACGCATCATGCGGCGCCGTACATCTCCAGATGACAAAGAACGCTACTACAAATTCATTTCATGATTTAGGTTCTTTAATGCTTTTTATTGTACCTTGCCTTGAACATTGAGCATGCTCCAGGAAGCTGACACCTCTTGTTGGAAGTAAATTGGAAGGATATTATAAACCAATAAATGCTGCTCTATTGTTTTCCTGTATTTTTATAGTTCCTATTATAAATGCATACAGTTAAAGCTCTCAACCAGGACATTTAACTAGGAAAGCCTTAGAGTAATAATGTATTATCAAAATGACCATACTCCTAAACCAAATGGTTTAGGAGCATGGGATGCTCCAAAACCTATCTGAGAATGCTAGAAGTATTGATCGTGAATGTCTAATCTATTTCAGCGTCCGCTACAGGCACGAGCTTGCAGCTTTGGGAAATGCTTCAATGCACAGCTTCCAATTTTTCAAATCTCAGTGGGTGTAGAAAGAGGTGTTACAGTGCACCATTGAAAAGGGGTGCTCCTGTGTTCCCTATGAGCGGGGTGGGTGTAAACAACAGTGTAATAGTAAACCCTGTTGGGGTGTGTATCTTTATTCCCAAGAAATTGCGTAGGTGTAGAGGAGGGAATATTGTACACCTTAAATTGGGGTGTACCTGCACACCGAAACAACAGTGAGGGTGTAAGAAAGGAGTAGTAACATACCCCAACGTGGGGTGTATCTGTGCTCCCCTGAATGCTGAAGGTCTATAAAAAGGTGCACATAGGCACCCTTAAAAAGAGTGTATGTATGCACCTCGTCTTGTGGGTGTACCTGTACACCTTTACGGGTGTAGTATATGTGGCAGCGCTTACTTCCCCAGTGGGTCTACCCACTACATCCTTTTTTATAGTGAAGAGCAGTCATAAACAGTAGAAAGCACATTCGTAGGCGGAGAAGTTATACACAGAGCAAAACCACCTCCGCAGTGGAGATCCCAAAAGCAGACATGCACAAAACAAAACATCTCCGACGCGGGGTTCTAGGGGCTAAGTGTAGCGTTACAGTGTTCACGTTCGCCCTCATTGGGGGCCCCCGACTCCAGTAGAATCTTGAGTTGTGCCGTGGAGACGAACGAAGTCTCGAGGAACGTAAAGACATAACGTAAAGCTAGACTAAACACTCGCGCGAGCACAACTTCGCGACAATACGCTGCATAGGACAAAATTACAAACGACTGAATTCATAAAAACAAGGCACTCCGAATGAAGAAACGATTCCTTTAGTATAACGTTCTCCACAGCTGCCCGACGCAGGTTACGAGTAAAAAGCATTAATTAACAAAAATACTTGCCTAAATGAACTGATCACTTTCAGAAATATTCGCCTTAGCTGGCACATCCCAATCGGAAGTTTGTTGGCTTAGCTGTTCGAATTCAGACTACTACGTTCCGCTCCGCGCTATATTCTTTGACAAATGTAAGGCGTGAGGAGACAGAGCCACCGAAGCTAAGAGGCAGAAGAGCGACGGAAGAGCAAGTCACAAACGGAAGCGACGTCGACCGCCGCACCGGGCTGAGTATACGGAGTCGATCTGACGGCGTCACGTTATCTATGAAAGGGCACGTAGTCGTAGAAATGTGCTTTTTGCGCTGCTTTTGGTGCTTTCCTTACCCCCTCACTTAGTTTTGATAATGGCAGACTCTAGACAGCCTCAATTCGCCATTTTAATTTTGTGCATAGAGTTTTTGACTCCTAACAACCGCACAGTGTAATTTTATGCCGAAAAACGAGCCTCTAATTTGCACGTGCCACATAAGGCACATATTAATAAAGGTAATTAGTTAATTTTAAATGATGAGCTAGCTACTTATCACTTTTCGTTCGTACCTTGACGTCCGCCGAGGTCGAAAATGTTACTCGGCGGTCATGATTCATTTATACCTAAAAGCTCTGTTATAAAGATTCTAACACAAAATATTACAGATTCTCGCTCGCAGGTGAAATACTTTGTATATGAATGACACGGGCGAATTAAAGATCTTGAAAATATTAATATTCACGCTGCTCCGCAGGCATTCTGATTGTCTGTACGCTAACGTCTTCGACTTCAAGTTGAAAACGCATATACCTCGCCGCTTTATGGATCGATCAACGAACCAGCTCTAGGCTTCCGTGTTGGGGAATACCCCGTGATCCCACCGTCGGTTCCAGACGACCCACCCGCTTCCGATGACTCACGACCAGGCCCCTTCCAAAGCACCTGGCCGGAGCCTCTGGGCTCACCCTCCCTACAGCGAGACCGCATCGGCAGTTGGACGGATGAAATTTTATGTAGCATCCCGTACGAAAATGTCAGATAGGACCGTGATATGTTTTATATACGGCCATATATGATAATATAAACAGTCAGATATGGGCACATTCCGCCATATATGGGAGCGAATACGGCCATATCCTGCCATATAAGCTGGCAAATACTGCCAGATGTGGCCATATAAGGCGCAAATACGGCCATATATCGCCATATACGCGTGCAAATATAGCCCCTGATAATGATATATGGGCCCGTTTCGGACTTGCAAGCAATAAGTCATATGTATTCGCCAAGACACTAGTTGATTGATCTATATTGCATGAGTCTCGTGTAATTGGTTAACTATTGTTAACATCATTAAAGTGAAGTGATTCCAGGTATTTGAACCAATTAATCAATCGCGCATTTTGAAGATTGAAAGACAAATGAAATTTGGTTGTATGTTTGACGTGTGACAATATGACGGAGTGCATAAGATCGGAATGCGACTTAATCAAATAATGGATTTTAGATCGCAGCTCTTAGGCGCCCGTTTCCGAGTTAAGTGGTGTCGGCGTCGCCATCGGTGTAACCACCTCACTAAGTTTAGAGAGAAATTGAATTGGTACGTATGTCACGTGACGTCAATTTTCCTGCTATATCTAGCAGGGAAACTAATTTTGTTCATGTTACCCCTCTAAATTGAGCGGGGAAACACGAACCGTTAGCTTACTGAAGATGCAAGACGCTACTTCGTCGTCCCGAATCCTTTTCCCTTCGAACGGTTGCGAAGCCGTTGCGCCCGGAGTGCCCTACGCAGCATCTTTCAAAAACCGTTCGCGCAGCATCGCAACCTTCCGTTTGCGAGCGTCGGCGATTCATCGCGTGTTGAAAGTCGGAAGATGTGCTGTTCGTGCTGTCTCTTATGTGTAACTCTTTCGTAAAAAAATTTGAAACTTAAAAACGCGAACCTAAGAGTGTACACACAATTTTAAGTTTATTAGTAAAATATATACAATTATACATATTTATTTATCTTTTTTTTGTGGACATCGAGCGCAACAGACGCGCTTATTTTTTCATTTAAAATTATAATGTGGGTTATACAGCGTAAAACATAGTATCTTCAAACTCGCATCGTTTTGAGTCACTTTCGAGCTGGACAGCTTCTTTGAAAGTTCAAAAGCTGGACTTCATAGAGGTGTATGTTCACTCGGTATTGACAGCAGGGTAGACGCTATGCATGTTTTAGGCCAATCGTGTCTCCGGTTAGGGTCACGTGACTACAGCCTCAGAAGCTGGCGATAAAGCATAACGCGGCACCTGCCTGGAGCCCAAGGCCACATAGCATTCACTGCACTAGCAACCTTGGGTACAAGTGACAAGTCCGCTCGTTGTGGTCGTTGATGCCCCATAAGAAAAGCCTTTTGTTTGTGCACTCCCGTTTTGGCCTTTCCTTCTCTCCTTTTCTCTCTCCCTAAGCTGAAAGCATGGTAGAACGTGCGTGGTCACGTGGTTTGACGGAGGACGCATTAGTTGTTGCTTGTTGGCAATTTCGGAATGCGTTCGGCCGGATCAAGTTTGGCCTGTGTCTGCTCTGCGTGGCTGCTGCGGATTTCTGCTTCTGCAAGCGATTTTTTCAAAGAAGCCCAAGAATTGTTTTGTGATGCGTTTTGTGTTCGGTTCTACAAATGACAGCTTGTGCTACATCGTGTTGAATCTTCACGGACACCTTCCTTCTTGTTTTTGTGTTTAAGTGGTGGTTCTGCCGTGGCCGTGTCGACATGTGTCTCGAATTACACCTTTCAAGTCCCGTCTCGTCAACGTAAGTGCGCTGCAACCTACTTCGCGACAATTGATCGTTTTCCTAAAGGTACTCTTCCAGATTACCTCTAGAATTAGGCCTTGTCTATCTCCTGGCAGCCGGGAGAATAATTTCTCCAAAATTCTAAGTTCATGTCACAACTGCAGGTAGAATACTGATTTTTCTTATTCTCCTCCGTTTCGTGATAACACGTTCCACGGCAGCCTTCTCGTGGATACACGTTTCATGGACACAATTTTCGTCGACATTAACGTTTCATCGACATTCGTTAAGCGAATGTCCATAATCCTGCTTTCCCTGGGAATTAACTCGAGCGAAATCAGGAGTGGCGCAAAGCGCAGCTCACCTAAAAATTAATAAAAGTTGGTACATGCTCAATATCCAATTGGTATTTTTCTTGTACAGATGAGAAGTCACTTTTGGTAGTTATTTGTAGAAAACAACAATATACCCGGTTTTTTTTTATTCTTGCAGATATGTTTTAAAAGAAGCCGTGAAAGCTACACTTATGCGGTTTGTGCGAGTGAGTTATACGTCCAGGGGAACATTATATGGTTTGCTAATCTTTGCGATAGGTCGGCTAATTATTTAAAATTCACTAATTAACTTTTAATTAGTGAAAATAGACATATGGTTCTAATTAGAAACTTGCTGAGTGTCGTCCAAAACCCCTAAATCAGTATTTTTAGAAAGACTTCGAGCGCGTGTGAAGCGCATTAGTGCGCTGAAGTTACCACTCGTGGAGCAGGTACTAGGCTGAGGCTAGATAAGAGACGGAAAGATTGCGAGGGCGCCTTAACGAAACCGCTAGCCTTGTACCTGCTCCACGAGTGGTAACTTTAGTGCACTGCTACGCTTCTCACGCGCTGAAAGTCTTTCTGAAAATGACTGATTTAAGAGTTTTGGACGACGCTCAGCAAGTTTCTAATTGGAATCATGTCTATTTTCACTAATTGAAAAGTTAAGTAGTGAATCTCAAATAATTAGCCGACTTATCGCAAAGATTAGCCACCCACATAATGTCCCCCTGAGCGTATAACTCACTGGCACAAACCCCATAAGTGAAGCTTTCATGACTTTTTTAAAAACAAATCTGCAGGAATAAAGAAAAACGCCCTGTATATAATGGTTGCCTTATCTGATTGGGACATATCTGGCCTGATATGGGAGGCAGATATACCCCTACTTGGCAGACCCAGATACGAATATATAAAAAATTGGGCAGATCTGGCTAGATAAGCCTTATAAAAACTAATGTGCTTGATATGGCCAGATATGTCCAATTTTTTATATAACCATATATTTTTTATAGAAGTCCAGATGTGCTTTTTTCGTAAGGGATATACCGCGAAAATTCGAATTAGTAAAACCTGAAGAGGCAATCGTATTAATTGTGGCTGCGCGTTTAATACAATAAAAATAGGGTCAGTATGGACTTCCAGTATTGAATTTTAGAGACCCCATAGCAAAGGTATATGCTAAAAAGCTATAGAAAGAAACATAAAAATTGAAAAGACGCGATAAAAGGGGACGTGGTAGTTTTTATACTTCTTTCATTTCAGCTGGTGACCTCAGTGGATTTCACCCTTAAGGCGACTGCTTATCTGTTTCTTTATTTTGAGTCATTTCGTCAAACCAGAACCTTGAAGTTCGGCTCGAATGACGCTGTCGCAATCCTTAGCAGTTTTGTTATAGGTGTCTGTCCGTCAGGGCTACGCGCTGTTTTGTTTTGGATACCTTCATTCTGGAGAGAGACTCACAGCCGTGTGTTGATTCAAGTATGAACAGACGTTTCTGGCTTGAAAGCTTGACGTGGGGATAGTTTTGACACCGCCCGCCAGAATCGAAGTTTACACGGACCACAGGATCATCGAATAAGCCCTCCGTCTTGCTGGAGTTCAGGGAGTTCAATCTCGTGCACGTTCGCTCTGGTTACGTCGCCACCACCACCACAGCAAACATAAAAAGAATTAGAAGCGAAAAAATATGGCTTGATTCCTTGGTTATTTTAAAACTCAGACAGAAAATTTCTCGGGTCATTCAGGCGTGGCAGGATAACCCAAGGTGTTAATACGGCGTTAAACCTTAATCATTACGAATCGGTCAATTGTAACGCTTCCCTCAGTACCTTAAAAACAATTTCTCGGTTCACTACACAGAAAAAAGGAAAGAAACTGTCTTGTAATCGTGTTACATTCGATTTTCTTTTTTGTATTTAAATTTCTTGAAAGGTTTGTGCTTGAGGGCATTGCATAAAAATAAAAGGGGTAGAGGTACAAGACACGGGAGCATAAAAGGGTAACACCATCATAAGATAACACATGGGGTGTTGGAAGAAAACGCGGCCATCGCCACGGTCACAAGGTAATGAATTACACACAGAGTTGGTTCATCCGGTGCACTGTGACAGAAGGCGAAACATTACAGTACATGGCACAACCAGTAAGCACAAGACAAGACGCCACAATGGAAAAAAGGGCGCTGCGGAAAGTGGTTGGATCCGCCTGGGTTACAATATTAGAGGGGAGCTCGTTCCAGTCTATACAATAGTAAGGGTGAAAACAGTGAGGAGTTAAAATAGCTTGTGCTGCCTGAGATGCGGGAAACCTGACACGCGCGTGATTTAGCCGCGAAGAGAATCACCTGGGGGAAGAAGGAGAGAGTCTCGGAACGCAGAGAGGTAGCGGTACATCTTGTGAAAGAGCCAAAGGCGCGCTACCTTGCGGCGCACGTTTAGTAAATGATGGTTCACTTCGTACTTAAGGGTGGATACACTAATCGACAAGTCGTATTAAAAAAAAAATAAACGCTAGCAGCGTGATTCCGGACCAGCTTACGAGATGATTTGATAAGTAAATCTTGGTGAGGGCTCCAAATGGCCGCAGCATGTTCCGATGGCAGTCGAATGTATGTCTCATAAGACGTTTCCCGCAAAAAAATGTGGGCCGATTATTCAATCCCCACCCCTGCCCGTTTCGATCTGGCTGATCATCGTACCGGCGTGCGGTCGTGTATCACTACTGCGTGGAGCGCGTTAAAGACCCCAGGCTAGCGGTTTGTACTGCACTGGCTGAATTGCTCGTCTACAGCGAGTGACTCGTCGCAACTTCGAAATGGCTGACCAACTATACACGCTGTCTAAATATCCGCACTAACCCCAATTATTAGGATGGCCGATTTTATAGGTGTCGTCTTGTGTACCCGAGGCATCGAGACGCCTCAGCGAAGACAAGCTCGATGTGAGTGTCCGTGAGGTTGTTTCTTAGAGCTACGCCGAAGGTATTTATAAAATGGACTAAGTTATTTTCTAATTTGCACGAGAATCGAGATACTTGTCGTTTGCGCGATAACAGGACTAAATTACATTTTGATTTATTTAATGTCATTAGATACCTTGTACTACTTGCCTGGACTTCTTTCGAGTCCCTTTGGAATTCAAGATGGTCTTGTAACGAAAGTGTTCTACGGTACTAGACGCAGTCGTCAGCGAAGACGCGGATGTTTCAGGAAACTTTGTTTTGGAGGTCATTAAAGGGTAGTACTCCGGCGTTTTCTTCATAGTCTTCGATCTGCCTGTAAATTTCCAAATATATCAGCAAACATCGCTGAAATAGTAACCCAAATATGGGGCAAAATTATTTCTTTTTCGTGAAGTTATTGGATTTACAATTCCGGGTCCTCAACGTGTTTGTTAAAGTGAAGGCCTCTATTGGCAACAATAAAAAAGTGAAGTCAGCGGACGGTCACGGGTTCACTCTTTAGACTGTAGACTCTATTCCCAACTGATTCCAAGCAGTTTCATGGTGTCAAAGGTATGCTTTGGAAGCTCGCTCCAGCAACCGCGCAGCAGCCGAAAGAAATACTCTGAATAGTCCATTTTCAAACCGCCCGCTCGACCTGCAAGCCTGCCTTCCCTGACATCATGGCACCGAAAAGCGCGAGTATATTTGATTGTCGGCTTTGGTATCCTTTTCACTTGCTGATTTCGCAATAACCATTCTGAATTTAGCAATGCTAAATAGCATACAGGATATAGTAAAGACCGGTGATTCCGAAACTATAGTTTCTTGGGGCAGCTCGAAAAATCGCCGGAGTAGCCCTTTAATGAAAATAAGAGAAAATAAGGTAGCTTCTGCTTGGGTACAAGAGCAACTATTAACTGTCTGAAGTGAACAGAGTGCGAGAAAGAAGAAAATTACGAATCCAGGGAAGTGAAAGGGAGTCGACTTTAAGGCATGAAAGTTGAGCAAGCAGTCGAAAGTGGGGGAACGAGATCAAAGGCCTTCGAAAAGTCCTAAAATAAGGCATCGGTGTGGTGGTTGGATTCAAAATTATCGTATAACTCATGGGTGAATCCTTCGAGCCGAGTCTCACACGACACTCCCTTACGAAAACATGCATGTTGCTGGTTGTAAAAGAAATTATTTATCTCAAGGTGTGATACAACGTTTGAGTAGATAATAGGCACGAGGAGTTTTGAGGCTAGGCATGTTAGTGATATAGGGTGGTAATTCGAGGCTGAAGGGCAACCAACGTTTTTGAAGACCGGAACGACCTTAAACAGTTTCCAGTCGGATGATAGACAACCCTGGATGATACACATCATAGTTTTTCTTTGGATTCACTGGTCTCGATGCCTTGCAAAGAAATGTAGGCGAACGCCAAAAGCGTCTCAAACGGCAAGTAAAAATAACATACTTAGTTACACTATTTATTTACAACAAAGATTCAATGAAACACGTATCTATACACAAATTAATATTTACAAACAAACCAAACCGCGCTTAGCGGCAAGCCATCGGCGTCGCGCATGCGCGTTGGGGTGTGGGTAAGACGCGCTCCATCCTTCACCAACAAATCATCATATAATCCGGTAATGTCGACGTCAGTGTAAGTCTTCGTGCCAGCTTTATAGCGTTAAAATTGCTGATTACACTTCTTCCTAGTAATGTATGAGCCCTTTAGTGACCTCAGCGAAATTCACAAGGCATCGTTACACCGCAAAACTTCGCGTGAATAATTTGACCTGCGGCGATTCATTCCGCGTGGACGTAGTCTCTAAAAAAAAAAGAAAGGTGTATTCTACGTATATGATGGCATACTGCTCACTATTTCCAACCGCAACGTCCTTCGGAATGCAAAAAAAAAAAAAGATGTAGTGAAATGCGCGAAGGGCAGTTGCGATGTTGACGTTGATACTGAAAATCGCAAGAAGAATCTGACCATGTGAATCAGGCATAACAAGTCGTTCATGGCTGCCGGTAACAATGATCAACATCCCCTTGCATCTACTATTTACACTGAGACGACTTGACCATACAACCTTAAAATTTAAGCATTTGAGGCCCCTCCTTACTTCTTATTGCAATTACCGCACCAACACGTGGTCTACGGGTGGTTGTCGTTTGAACGAGCAGACGACAGTTTGAACAAGCAGACGCGTTTGAAAGAGCACACGTCAGTTTGAACGAAACCACGGCTGTTTGAACGTGAAGACGATATTGAACGTGACCCGCGGTGGTACGGACAACTTGACGGTTTTCCCGCGTTCATCTTGGAACGAAAAAAAAAAATCCGAGGACCACAAATAAAAACAGAAAGAATAAACATAGGGACGGACACTGAAGAGCATCTCTTTCGTGCTGTTCTGTCCGTCCCTATGTTTCCTCCTACGTTCGAAAGAGGTGCTGTTCTGTCCGTCCATATGTTTATTATTTCTGTTTTTATTTAACTTCACCAACGCACTCACGTCGAACTGAGGACCATAAGTATCCGTGAATTCAACCCAAAGTGCTTCCCGCACAAGCAATCGTTGTCCGACGGCGTCATGGCTTTTCCTTTTCAGGGCACCTATATTCACGTTCTCGGACAAACCGGACCGGCAGAAAACGCGTGAAAACCGATCTTGACATCGTTCCCGGTGTCAAGAAAGTGAGAAGTATGTCCTCACATTGGGACAAGCCACGTACACACACACACACAAAAAAAAGGCGTAAAACAAAGTGTATCTTTAGCTGCATTAAATTTCGACTTTTTCACTGATGACTTGCGCTAGAGATTCGAACCAGAGTATTTGAAAAGTACATAATACATAATATTCTTACTATCTGTCGCATTACAGTCATATATCGTTGATATGGATACCCCGTTGTATAGACTAAATTTTCGGAAACGAACTGGGGAAAAGCTTACATGTTTGTCTCGTTTTTACGAATGACTCTCCATTACGGACGACTTTTTGGGTGAACTGAGGTGCTCATATTACCGAGTCATCACTGCATTTGCGAATCTACACGAGTGCGCAGCAAACGCGAATACACAGTGACACCATGATGTACTTCGTCATCATCACTCTAGTATATCCTTCGTCGCACCTCCTTTTGAACACCGACAGATGGAGGTGAGATGGCGAAGAGCGCTCTGAACTGAAACAGCTTTGTATTTCC